>WURT03653908.1:0-38591 GCA_009936505.3 Holothuria glaberrima
CTGGGTGTATCTGGGATGGACTTGAAGCATCATCTTCATCTATAGCGCCCTCATTACCAACCTTTGTGCGACGTCACCCCTTTCGAAATTTTTGAAAATTAAGGTGTCCTTACATGCAATCTGGGTGCCACATATGCTACATTTTGAAGTAAAAATTTTGTTGAAAAATTTACGTATTTTCAGGAACTAAAGAAAAAATTGGCATCAGTGAGAGGGGTCAAAGGGAAGGGAAAAATTTTTGAAAATTAAGGTGTCCTTACATGCAGCCTGGTGCCACATATGCTACATTTTGAAGTAGAATTTAAGTATTTTTAGGAACTAAAAAAAAAAAAAATTGGCATCCGTGAGGAGGAAACATGGCCCAATGCCCCCCCCCCCTGCGTACGCCACTGAACGACGCCCACCCGGACTAGCCTCTTCCTCTCGAGAACTTCCCTCGGACGTCTTCCACCGAACAATTCCGCCCACTTCGGACAATTCTAATCATGACAATTACCCCTCAAATACTTTCCCGCCACAAACTTGTCCTCAGTGGGAATCGTTGGGAGTGGAAGTTGTCAGGTGGCAGTTATACGTGGTAAGAAATTTTGGAGAAAGAACTGTCCGGGTAATTTGACCGGAAACCAGAGGGTACAGCTCTTTTCCTAAAACACTAATTCTCAAACTTTTAAAGGGTAAGTACCGATCAGAGAGTGAGGGTCTACAATCCTGGACAAAATTATTGGAACATTTTCTGAGCTGTAAGGTATTTTTTTCATGTTTTCCCCTAGACCCCTTACTCAATGCTGAGGAATAAAGTGCGCTATTTTCTTCAGCAGACAGCTTTCATCCACATTTTGAATCCAACATTGAGATGGGGAGCTGGGATTTGTTCCAGATAATTTTGTCCAGGATTGTTGGCGAGGGTAATATTCTAGAAAACTTGTAAACAAGCAGCGTGGTGTTACTTTAAGGGATTCGTGGGAGCGAGTTTAGGGAAGGTATCAACCCAAGGGCGGATCCGTTGTTTGGAGGGTAGAGAAACGAGACTCCATTGTCAGGATTTTGTCATGGACAACAGGTTAGAATGACCCGACGGTGTATAAACTGACGCGGAAAAGCCAAACGCTTCGCCACAGGGTGTAGGCTTCAGAGGCATGTTGGGGCGACTGGTGCGGCCGGGCCAAAGGAAGATACTCAGTGAAAATTTGGGGCAATTGCAAAATTGCTGGCATCAGATAAAAAAAACTAACGGTGTCCAGCAGTCCACAAAAATCAGATTGTCTTTTTTTACCACAGATTAAACTCGCACAAACGGTCTTTGATTTTGATGACGAGGAGGGAGTAGGTGGGAAGATGGATGATGGTAGAGGCACTGAGGTTTAGAACGGTAGTCACCTAAAATGAATGATGCTTTACATTAAAACTCACTCAACGTTTATCTTGTCTCCTCCCTTCCTATTATTTTATTTTTTCGACAAGCTCAAGAGCCTGTAGTTAAGAAGGGTAAGGGGGCTCTCTTCAAGAACAATTTTCTCCCTTAAGGAAATAAAGATTTGCCTACGGGCGTGCATACGCATGAGGACATTCTGGGACTCGAACACTTGACACGTCGCTTCACTACTAAGAGAGCAAATTCGAACATCAGACCACCAAAGATATGTCTACAGCGGTATCCAAGACATTTTCATGACATTTTTTTTGGGGGGGGGGGGAGGATGCTCTTCTGATTTTCCGGGTTCCGCAGACCTTACAATAACAACCAAAATTATAATATTGTCAACACTTCTAATCGGCAATAAATGCGTAAAATAATGTCCATGGGAAAAGGTGGAATTCTGGCTTGTTGACGATCCGCCTCTGAAGAAGAAGTAATGACTTCAACTTAAATTCATATGGTATTTCACAAGTCAACCCATATTACTGTACTTTTTCCTGACTTTTTTTTTTTACTATTTGAAGATGTTCTGCAGAGGAAAAACCAGTTTGGGGTGTACCGAGAGAACGCGAGGGCTGCATGCTGCCCTAAGGGATGCTTCTGACAATCACTGGCTTAACCCATTCTGTTATTTGCAACAAGGTGACGTAACAAGCAGGTAACGGCGACTGCTTAAACCCCAGTACAACCCGGTATAAACAAACACCAGCAAAGATGATTTTTCGTTTTCAGTCAACTCATTGCCTATGATCTGCTTTTATCGCCACCCCCCCCCCCACACACACACAACGGGAAAGTTTGGGATATCACTGTTTACCAGTTATGGAAAACATCCCGACGACCAATTATCTGCATCCTTATTTGCATACTTAGATACACCCATATTATCAATATTCATGTATTTTTTGATGAAAGGGACTTACCCATCTTTTTGCACAGTAAATTAGCATTTTCTAGATTCCAGTTATCATCAGCGCAGAGGATCGGGTCTCCCTTGTGATCGTGATTTCTAACTGTTCCTCTCCAAAGAGATTCAGGATGAAAAGTGAACACAGCTAACAGGAAAGAAATAAGAAGGAAGAGGTAAAATGATGTGTCACTGTAAGGGTTTGTGAAATATCCCATTCTTTTCGAAAGACACATACCGCATTTATAAGTAAAACCGCTTTAGAGTTCATAACGTGTTCTTCCATGGTGATTGAGGTGCAATATACACATAGGCTACAGGAATAACAATAACAAGACTAAACCAATGCATTTTCGCGCAATGCAGAAACTGCATGTTCTATTTCCGGAGGCTTTGTGATGTAACGGTTAAGTTGTAAAAGAAGTCCACCCCTAACCTCGCAATTTGCGGAAACGTAGTGTCAGAAAGATTTGCGGCACATACTCTAGTTTTGCAAAATGTAGAATGGGCTTTAGCCTACAGACGAGAGAAGTACAGGGCAAAACAGTGATCCCATGGAAACAATGTAAAGACCTGTTATCTTTTTCTTTGTGTCTTCAAATACTCTCACTCCGAAATATTTGGCCGAAATAGTACGAGTCTAGGCGACATAATGACAGTTCGAATAGACCTCGTTTTCATCTAGCTTGAAGATTATTATCAGTCAGCCTTTGGCTTACCCGCTGTCAAAATTCAAATACTGCATAATATAATGACAGGTGTAAGATATACTTGCAACTGTTCTTATATTACTGTTAAAGCTGTAGACCATCTGGTAGACTCGGAAGATTATTCGCGTAGTCTTTTTAAAGGTCAAAATTGCACATAAAGAAAACTGCATACCCTTCTTCATTTATCTGCGTTTTGTTGATTTTATGGCATAGCATTACCATTCCCACGTCCATTCAAGAATGATTGATAAATACCATAAACAGTGTGATAGTTCTTATGTCGAGAGTTTGCTCGATGAGAAATGTTTTAGACTTTGCCCGATGTACTCATAGTTTGACGCTTTCAGTTTTCAGCTGAAACGAGCCTGTAACGGGTAGTGTTACTTCAATGACATGAACACAAAATATCGACATTCACATGCATGCTACAGGATTGGTTTCATCATATAGTGTTTACGCTGATTGAGTAAGTGTGTGCTAGTATAGGAGCACTACATTATTCTTTGAATTAAATGGTAGAACAAAACAAAATATTATACAGATTATAGAAATGAAAATACCAATTATGAACAAATGGGACCAAGTCTTTCGCAGATACTGGCATTTTTGCTGATTTTTTTCCTTTTTCTCGAAAACATCCTAGCGTTATTTCCTACTGTTGGCAAAATTCCGAACTGCGTCCAAGGGGGTAAGGATCCCGAAAAAAAAATTAAAATTAATCGCTGAAAGTTAGTCTTGATATGTCGACGAACAAAGTTTATCAATTTAGGACACAGTAATGTTATCCAAACTATTGATCATCAAATTTAAGATAAAGCACAACGGTTTTTCTATTGGGAGCGTTGTTAATTATAATGACGTATTTTACCAGAAAACGTGGCCTGTCTTTGATATTTATATAAAGGCCTACGATGAGTCTTCATAACCACACGACTTCTCCTCTTGTAAGTTTATACTGACAAACATAGCTAGCGTTTCGGTTTTGCTCAAGTTTAAATAACATTTCTGGCTCCCTAAACCTTGATATATCTCACCGAAAGGCATGGTAAGGCCAACTTTGCAAGACATTGACTTTGCACCGTGGTGAACGTTTTGAACATTTTCATCTGTAGATTTATAGATAACTGAACAACTTTCTGATCGCAGAGAAGCTACAGTATAACAACAACTTGTAGACATACCACAAACTAATAACACTAAGAGGCATATTGGATCCATAGTTTGAGAGAGATTTATACATCGCCCATAAAGTTACAAAACAATACAAATTTACATCGCCCATAAAGTTATAAAATATCGATACAAATTTGTGTTTTTTTAAATCCCCAGCACACCTCATGATATCGCTACTTGATATTTCTTTTAATAAATTTTTGGCACATGGGTACATAGGCGAACTTTTGGTAGGGTTGAATTGATGATCTGCCGAGGGATAATTGTGACTGTTAGCGAAGCACGAGATTACTCGTAAAGACGCTATGAAAAATCTGAAGTAGAAGAAAATTAATACCTTGAGCCCCTTTACGTTTTGCTTTTGGGAGGAGGGTGAGGCACAAGTCCGCACCTCACTGTTCTATAGTAGTGTCGCCGCCAGGGGCAGGGGATTTGTACCCCCAAGTCCGCCGTGCCCCCGTGTGCCCATTAAGACTGTGTGTTGACAAAATATGCACAGACACGTCCCTCATTTCATTTATTTTGTTTCATCACATCTCAAGAAGTACAGTAACGTAAAATTATTTACATCAGACATTACATGACGTATAAGTTCTTCGACAAATTGTAGAGGGACGCTTTCTAGGAATCCAGAGGGCTTATCGAGTAGAGTGCTCCTCAGAAGAAAAAAAAAGCAAAGAGATGGGGAAAAGAAACAAAAGAGGAAAATGAACAAGAGAAGAAAAAACATACTTTAGTCATCGATTTGGACACTAGCAGCCATGTACTGTCACTTTATCAGTCAATCAGGGGCTACAAGTCCACAAAATGTTTTCAAAACTACACTTTTGTGGCACGCTTGGTACGCATCCTCTCCATTCAATACGATTCCTACATCGATTATCTTATGTTTTGAACACCGGGAGTCTTAAAATATGCAAGGGGAACTTTGCTCTCCTGAATACTCGGAAAAGTATTTGTCATGATTATAAATTTAAGGCACTAATAACTCACTAATACGAGAGCTTCTTTTTTCCAAAAATTTCCTTGTCGAGGCTCCGGATCCGCAGCCGTCGATGCACTTTAATCCTTTACCCACCCCCCACGTACTGTGACATACCTGGAGATACTTAAATACTTCATTCGAATGGTCACGATTTTGTAAAGATTCTAATGTCTATGGAGGCGTCACCCCTGGGGCCCCACCGTGGCATTGTCCTTGGACCCCACAACGGGTTCTTTTAAGGTGGGCCCTGAATCCCAGCAGCTACAAGTGAAAGCTTTGCGTCACTGTAACGCCTCCAGCGCAGCTCAAGCCTGCATGTTGGTGTGCCACTCCGGCGGAACTTTGTACCTCCTAGAGCAACCCCACTCTTCCACTTCAAAAATTCTGGCGACGCCACGGCATCGTTCCACTTACAGTCATAGACAACAGGCGTTACTAGCACTAATACAGGCAGATCTAGCAGAACTAAGTATAATCGGATATCCATCTGTGGCACGATGTGCCGGGTGTACAGCTGTTTCGCGAGCCCCGGAGGCCTAATATTGTCCTCCTCCGTGGATTCTTGCGACACACGATTATTCTTGAATGTGTAAACTGTCAAACTTCCGTTTTATTACAAAACCGGAGAAGAAATGGTTGCGTGAAATGAAACTGCGACTGATTTACTACAGCCATTAGGTAAAAGGTTTGCATACGACTATTTTACAGGTCTCTTACCACTTAAAATACTTGTGGTGACCTTTACACCTTCAAAATTTACTTATCAAATATGCATTTCCCCAAGGTCGTCCTTGTACTGAAGCGTGTATGAGTTCTAAAATTCTTCAGCTAATATGAATGTAACACTGCATGGGTATTGGAAGCTTCTGTAAACAGAACAAAGTTGTTGAGGAGAGTGTCTCTGAAAACTTTCATAATACAATCCTTGGGGCAAGTGAATGTAAAGACGAACGATGGAAAAGCGGAAGGGAGATGTCAAAGGAGGGCCGCCATAAACGGTGGTATAGCTAGGGGAGTGTGCAGGTGCAAATCATCCACGATAACCTATCAGTATATAGTCCATTTGAATCCTGGCTGGGAATAAATTAAAGAGAGAAAAAAATACCCCATCCCCCATGAAAAGTTGTATGTCTAGTTACGTCACAGAGGTAAAGGCAGGTGAGAAAGTGATAAAACCACCTCCTGATTTGTTATTTACCATGTAATATATATATATATATATATATAAGTAAACAAGCATAAATCACATGCCCCCATACCAATCTATTGTCAGGCTTATATATATATATGTATATATATATACATATATATATATATATATATAAATGAATGTGTTTCAGTGGGTTTTCAATCTTTAATGCTTGTTTTTATCCAGCGGGTAAACCGTGATCGCTTCTCGGATTTTTGGCTAAGATTGTGGGTAGTATCTGTGCTTATCAGCCAGTCTAGAACGAGACCACGCATGACAGACCCATGATGTTAAGGTCTGAAGGTCCAAAGGTTTGTCATGCTAAGTCTTTGTGTCCCTCAGGGACGTAGCTCCTTTGGGGAGCAGAAATCCTGTGGGATTTCGGCTCTTCGCCAAAGAATCGAGGGGGCATCGGAAAAAGTACGAGTAAACTGTTGAGTTACTCGCTAATTACAATTGCAAAGTGTTTGTAGTTGTATGAGAAAAAAGTACGTTTTATGTATTGTCAGGGCGTATGGCGGTAAATACACAAATCTTGTGGTACAACTTTAGCCTGCCAGTGGGATTTTCGGCCTTTGGATAAGACCATGTGTAGTATCCTGTGTTCTTTTCAGCCAGTTTAGAACAGGGCCACGTATGACAGACCCATGATGTACAGACCTGGCCGAAAGCTTGGTCATGTTAAATCTTGGTGATCCCTTGGGGAACTTAGCTCCTTTAGACAGTTGGAAGCAGAATTCCTATGGGAGAAACGTTTTTTTCGCCCTTCGGCTCTTCGCAAAAGAGTCAAATGGACTGAGCAAAATGATGGCCTAATTTCAGGCTAGACATGCGACCAAGCTAAGGCACTTTAAAACAGTCTCATGTGCAAGGTAGGCCTATACATATGAAGGCCTATTCAAAAAGCATCCCAATGCCAATCAGTAGCCTGCTAATTCCAAAGCGTTCATATGCCAGCAAGATAATAATGGCATCCCACTGGTAACATCCTACCTACCTTCAGGGCAGCTTGATAAAGTTGATCTATCAATCGCAGCCTACAGCTTCGATTTCTGGATTTACTCAGTTTGTCACGTGCATGTGTGCCTTCTTTTGTGGCTCGGAGTTTGAATTAGTTTCAAAAACGATTTCACCAACTGAACTGTTTCCAAATCGTATAATCAACCCATCTGAGGCACGTTGGCGGTCTTTATCTCGAAGGATGATAAACCGTTACGCAGTCATATTGACATTCTTTTTAGTTTGTCATCCGTCCTAAACTAGTTCCAGACGACTTGAACGGCGCTACGCAGGCTAACTGTGGCATTGACACCGAGAAACACCTTTCACAATCTCCTCTTTTTAAATACGCTGATCTGTCGCTTAAGCTAGCCGCACAGTACACGACGTTGCACACCGCAATTCAACTCGATCGTCGAGTCTCCAACAATCATGTAGTTTATGTGAGTATATAAGACTGCGACTGGCAGTTTTAACATTAGTTTTAAGTCGCGTCTTCTTCAGTCGGGAAGAACGAACATGCTGGTTCTTCCTAACTGAAGGCGACGCGACTTAGAACTAGTCTAAACTGCCAGCCGCAGTCATGTACTCATGAACACCACACGACTGTTGGAGACCCGACGATCTAGTTAAGTTGCGATGTGCAATGTCGTGTAGTGTGCGGCTAGCTAAATTTTTTCCCCACTTCGATTTGTCCATTTCAAATTTTCAGGAATTTTGAAAATTGTTTCAAAATAATGGTTAGGGTTAATATATAAGTTCGGGTTACGAGCCCAGGGATATTTGGCATGTAGTCTCTCACAATCCGGCGTCAGACTTACCAAGAAAATTAGAGAAACTGGCATTTCGGGAGTAAGGGGCGCGGCCAATTTCTAAGAAGTTGATTGGTCCATTGCCGTGATTTGTCCATATCGAAGTGGGAAAAAATCGCATGCAGCTAGCTTTAAATTCGTTAGAACGTGTCAGCTTTACTTTGTTAAAAATGTCGGTTAATTAACACAAAATAAAATAAAGAAATACAAAAGGAATACAGAAATGTTCTGGTAAATTAGCTACAAGAAAATTTGTGTATTTCTTATTTATTTCTTTGTTTTATTTTCTGTTAATTTACCGACTTTTTTAACAGTGTAGCTGCGAGTGCGTTAATGCCCAAATCTGGGGTAAAAACATTTGACAGCCGTCTGTAGACTGCCCGGAAGATACGATTCTTACTAGGAGGCTAAAGATGCGTTTCCTGCAGAACATTTTTGCAATGAGAAGTGAGCATGGCAGGCCGTTTGTCCTTTTATATACCGCATTCACTATTTATTCGATAGAGAAATCAAGTGGCGCAAATAATTGGTCTTTTTATCTTCGTTAAATTCATACCATCATCAGAAGCTTCGATCTGTACTCCCCTGCCTTCAAGTACAAACTGTCTGGTTAGAGTTGAAATTACCTGGTCTGTTCGCTCACACTGTCATTCTACTTCCTGATATGAAAAGGGACCTTTCCGACCTAGGTGCAAACTTGTCAGCCTGTTATGCCTACTACTGAGTCAGTGCACTAACAGGCTTAACATTGTGGGCTCTTCCATTCCACTGTTCCGAAGCAGTAAATTTCTTCATAGACAGTGTTATTTACGCAGATGGAAAGTTTCACTAATGCATGTCCCACCACATACAACTGGTATACTGAACTTGGCGACCTATATCCAGTCTTTATTTTGTTTTGACTATAAAAATTCTTCTGGTCTCTTCAAAAACAACGTTTTTCACCCTGCCTGCTTTTAAGTATACGTAAGCTTGTAAACAGATAAGGTACAACAATAGAAGAGTAATGTTTTTACAAAATATGCTTTGTAACCTATGCACTGTAAAATACTGAACTTTGCCTAGATCAAATACATATAAGCGAAAGAGAGGCATAGAAAGGTACTCTTTATGTGCAGTAAGTTTGACCTCGGTTCAACTTAGTCGGTTGAGTGGAAGATTATCTTTAGTATAGGACTTGCAAACTGTTCAGCGTTTTAATGCACTGATGGACGGAATGATGCCAAAATATTTCTTCGATGAGGTTGATAACGTTTATGTTGATGGCTTGCAACAGTTTGAAAGATAATAATTTTACAGTGCAAGCACGCTCTCACCGTAGCAGCAATACCTTCACAATGGGAGTGTGGGAATGGCAGTCTGGAGGATTTTGAAAGTGGAGGTGGGACCTGGGGGAGTGTAGAGCAAACTCACTGGGTGTGGCAATAGTATGCCAGCTGCAAACCTTTTGTCGTTTACGGAACGAATGAGAAAAGTGGGGGAAAAAGATCAACTTATTTCCCCCATTTTGCCCCTGCATACTCTGTATGCTAATTCCATCCCCTTGATGTAAAACACCGTTTCATTAGTTTTAACTTTGTTTATTGAAATATTCATCAGTCTTCATCAAATCCTCACAATGAAATATCGCAGTAAGATCACATTAAATACCAGAATCTACTAAGATGACTTACTGGAAGAAACTAACAAGCAGCATAAGCGTACGAGACCACTTTTATTTTAGGGGGCGCAAAGCAATTTAGTCCGAAATTTTAAGGGCGTATGCCCTAAAATGGCACATATTATGCCGGAAAGCAACTTTTTGTCCGAATGGGGGCTGCACCCCTAACCTCATCTCTGCCTTGTACGCTTATGCACGTTAGTCCGATGGCCTCAGTAAATTACCGAGTCCGGCCCCTTGCAAACTCATTGAACCCATTAAAATAGCCTATAAACCGGCCCAGGCGCGTATCTGCAATATTTAGCTAGATAATTTCTTGGCTCATTTAAAAATTTATACTTGCTACTGCTAATAATTTGAACAAAGAGTTCACATTAACTTCTATTTCATCGTCTAAAAGAGAATTGTGATAAAGGTGGGCCCTAAGATTCACTGGTGGGGTAAATGAATTATTCATTCAATTTGTGCCTTGTAAGATACACAGCCCTAAGCGTACAACGGCCCGTCGGTGGCTACCATGACATCAGTTACTTATACCCTGTCTGAAAGAAACGATACGTCTAACATACCGCACTCCCTTTTTCAAGATGAATGGTAAAGTCAGAAATCGTTTTTATGAGGGCGCAGGGGGCTCCACGATTTCATGGGGGCGGGGGGTTTCAAGAAGCCGTAATTTTTTCATTCTTGTGTTTTCCACAGGGGGACTGGGGCACGAGAGGGTCTCACGCTTCAAGCTCAGCCAGGCCACTCTTCATGACACGTTTCGGGGAATATTCCATACTCCGAATTCTTATAACAGGTAGCCTTGTAAGTAATAGCTTCTCAGGCTGTGCTTTTACAAAACTTAAGGTGACTCTTTATACAAGTTTGATGGAATAAAGTATTCATAGGGCGGGAGAGTATCCATCATACAATTTATTTTCCTAACCTAAAGGGGTACAGGAGGACCTGATAATCCTGATATGGGCCGGGGTTGTAATGGGTGGAACACCAGGCCAGGGCCCTTTTCTTCTGTCTATGCCAAACCAGTCCTTAAACTCTCAGTCTCACATTCCTTGTGAAAGATGGATTCTATTTTTCCAAACTTTCGTTTACCTTCAAGTTCCACTCAAAATGCAGTTTTGAGGTGTATGAGATTACCTGCTATCACGTGACTACTCTTCATAGATCAGTACATAACTTGTGCGTTTGCTTTATTTTCGGGATTTTAAGCTACTGTATAACTTATATTAAAATGATCTCATAAGTTTTGCTACAAATAAGAAATACATCTTATGTCTACAGGGAGTCCTTTAACAACGTGCTATTCATACTTTTCTGTATAGTGCTATAAAGTATGAAGGTAGAACACTGTTTAACTCTGAGCTTTGCCGGGGATTAGAGTGGGAAGAGGAAGGGATGACTACATATGAGTCTTATAGCTTTACAGCGCGTGGAAATTCTGAAAGTTTAAAGGCCAGTTCATACTTAACTTTTCACGCGCCATAAAACTGTATATATTATAAGAACCATAACATGATAGCCATCCCTTGCTCTTTCGATTCGGGAAATTCGGGCCAGTGACGGACATAGCCCAGAGTTGAACAGTGCTCAACTTTAGTAGCTTTATTACTTTATACTGAAGTATGAACCGGTTACTCTGGATCGGGTATCCAGTGCCAGTGGTTCAACTGATTGGGGGCCTCTGGGCGAGCAAAATCCCCTCCCCCAGTCTCGCGCCTTCCGTCGCCCTTATTGCAAAGGGTTGAAAAATGTACCGCTATAAGAATTATACAAACATCTTCACTCTACATTAACAACAGCCAAAGAGTCATGGCTCTGTGTTAGGCCTATATGAAGGTTTTATCTAAAAATTTATCCATGAAACTACCAGGCCAATTACAGCCGTATACTTGGCCCATATTATAATGGCAGGAATCCGAACGTTAACAACACTTCGTACTTGGGCCTACAATTTCCAAAACTAAAATTGAAAACCTAAGTGTTGAGAACTCACCATTACATATTAACTGGGATGAATGCAGAACGATGAAGCATAACCAGAGAAACACATAACGGAATTTTCCTATAAGATCCATACTGAAGCTGTTCCTATCTAGCTACAGTTTGTATTGTAGACTAGTAGAAGCCTACAAACGACGCTGGCTCGATGTTTATTGGACGCCTGTGGTGAGATAGCCGCTACCACGCTACTTGCAAATTCCTCCAGGAGTGTGAGACGATATTTTCCAGAGCAAGGAATATTTTAAAATGCCCCTTGGCAATCGGATGCTTCTACTTTAGGAAAAATTTACGTAGAATATGAAGTCCTCGCGTGAACAATTAAACATGCTATTATTAGTTACCAAAAAAATCTCGTCCGTAACTTATGTCAGTTAAAAATCAACGTAATAATGATAACGTCGTTTCGGTCTCTGATTGAGGATTTTTCTATAGCCTACTCTCTCGTCGCATAATTGGTTCCCGGCGTCGATTGAAGCTATACCACTTCTCTGGATGTGCAGGGTAACTGACTGCTCTGCATGAATAAATTGGCGGAATGCTGACAATTTGACCATTTATCCAACTTCTGATTCTCTTGTAATACTCGGCAGTACGTACCTCAACGACCGTGAAAAGATTCCACCATTCAGCGGTGGTGTGTTGCTTACGTTTGAACTGACAAGTTCAAATTAAATTTCAATTTGTAGGCGTTATGCAAATGGGACGACAACTCGGTTTACTGGATTGCCTTGTTGCCAGAAGCTTCATCAGGTCAGTGAAAAAACGATAAGTTTGATTCAAACTAATGTAGTGCTTGTCTGTAACAAGTTAGCCACATACAAAGGTGAGCAGTGTGAAGGAAGCAAGCTATACAAGAGAACCTCGAGGGCTTGTGGCCAGTACTCTCCCAGTCACCAACAAATTGAGACAAACTATAGTCAGACAAGTAAGAAACACCGCTAACCGGAAAAACAGGCGTAGGAGCTTTGATGTCGGTGGGAGTGGGCTGTTGTGACTTGCCCGGAATAGCAGCCCTCACCCCCTGCTACGCCCATAACCAGAACCCATCCCTACACTATTAAACCCCGTGCCCCAGCTTGCTCCTCTCCCTCACCATCCCATCACAAATGTGCGTACAGTTTAACGCAGTAACTGCGATTCGCTTTCCCGGCCGGCGACAAGGTCAATGCATATTTTGTTTTAGCTCCTTGACACGCTGTTAACAAAGCAACAATCGTATTTTTTGTTGGTGATATTAGTTGCTGGTGACTGCGTAGCAAGCACCGCAACTCAAGTCCCCCTTTTGCTAAAACTGTTCTAAAAATAGACACCGCCCACCCCTTTAAATGAAGAAATGTCCCCATTATACGCTCTAAGAAAGGTAATAGGGTCAACAAAATTAGCTGGTCCAGACAAAACAACCATCCCTTAAAATTGGACTATGCCGTACTTCGATACAACCAACCGTCTATGAGGAGATCCGACTACAAATTAAGATTCGTAGTTTTGTATCGGTGACATTAGTTGCCGGTGCTTGCGAGGCAGGCACCACGGCTAAAAATGAGTTGAATAGCAATAGACGAAATCCACTGTACCAGTAACTACTGACGTAATGTTTTGAGTGTTAAATTAATGAATAGACTACGGCGGGAAGCGTTAGCAATGTCAAAAGAAGAAAACCTGATTTCTTTAAATTGCTAGGGAGCCAGTTACGGGGATATAGACAGGCCTTTCCCCAAAATGTTCCACTAGTATATTCCAATCTGCATTAGACTTACCTGTAAAATGTCTTTGAAAAATACGCAAACTCATCTCTGATGATTTTTGACATAATAAGACCTGTTCCCTGTTGGACAGCGTGAGTGATCTTACGTACTGTTCCGACTGCCCCACGAAATCCCCACTATCATCGTTCTCAAGAAAGAGCCCAAAACCTGGACTAGATCCGGACCTTTACTTGAAACTTTAGGCTTCTTCGATTCTTCAACTGGTACCATTACTTTGTAGATATCTAGAGATTTCTGTTTCGAATGCTGCACACGACCTGAGCCCTGCCCCTCTATTTGCCCGTTACCATAAAAAAGTTTGTAAAAACATTGATCTATAACCTAGTTCTCAGGCCCGTCATAGACAGACAAGGTACCGTACTGAAGGGGACGAAATGGCTTCCAGGGGGCGAAAAATTCTTCAGGGGGCCAAATGTGTAAAAATGTATTAAGTCAATGGCAACTTGAAACTTCTCTAGGGGGCGAAAAAATTTAAGGGGGCTTCGCACCCTACCCTTTGCCCCCCCCCCCCTTGGCTACGGGCCTGCTAGTTCTGGATTAGCTACAAATGGTTGATTCATCAGCTGTCACACGTCTGTCTCGCTATCCCCTCCTTTGGCATTTGTGGCTAAAAGGGGAAAAAACTTGTGATAATGAAGGGTAAACTTGACAGTTGTACTCAGTTGGAAAAGAGTCCACAGAACAGAAGTTTACATCAAATCAAAAAGGTCTAAATTATGGGGAAATCTATTTTTTTTTGGCAACGTTCTATTTTGAAAACTCAAACCCCACCTTACATTGACGAATCGCAATATGTATATTTATCTTGTCGTTGAAATGTACGGGTTTATTTGATTGATCTTTGAGTTGACTTTACTGGTCGAGAAACGTACTTTCAACCAAGTAAGTAAACATTATTTTCCAAAACGGAAGAGCTTGTAAATATAAACTGGAATTTTTGCAGTATTTAAACTACTGTATAACTATAGATGTCCACGAAGATGAGGAATAAACCTTAAGTTCAGTCACAGTATATGTGTCAATGTAGAACTCGTATGTATTAGGCTATACCTCATGTTGTGCTCCTTATCGCACCGAGCTTAAATATCTTCATTTTCTACTTTCATGACCGGCTGCTGAACACTTCACAATACTTGCTGCGGATGGAGTTTTAGCATCATACACCTACCGTCGGCCAAGCCTATCGTAGCAAAGAAGAGGAGTTAGATTCAAGGTGTGGTAAAAGATAAGTTCAACTTGAGTAAGTAAGCCGTCAGATGAATTGAGAGTTAGTCAAGCTTTCTTCAGAAGTGGCTCTTGACTTCTTCAATACTGCAGAAAAACAGTCAAATAGCATAGAGTCAGTTACTTAACTGGTCCTCCCGTGGTCACTGTAGTCAGGCACCCAACCGGTTCCGTTGGCTGGGCAACCGTTTACCTGCTTTGATGACAAATCTTTTATTTCTAAGTGGGAGGAAAGCTGGAGTTTCCGAGGAATATCCACATACTCCGAACGTAACAAATGCACCTGTGAACCACAGACCTCCGGCTTTCTGCCACACTGCAAAGGCTTGCCATCTGGGGCGGTGATTTGTTAACATTATGAGGAACCCCCGTTTAGGGACCAGGGTCGAAGCCCCTGGAAGCCAAGCGATTTGATGCATTCCAGAGGACATAGACAACATATTTCTGATCCAAATTTCTCCTCAGTTGCCATTAATAGGCTAATCACAATTATTCATATCGAAAATGTGAACAACACTTATTTTTTCTATATACGGTACCTCTAAATACTGGGGGACATTTGATTTTATGAAAAAAAAAATTGAGGGGGACATGTCCGCCCATGCTTGCCATCAAATCGGTCGACATTTGCTCAGCCGACGGCGTCCGTTGCGCTCCGGACTGAAGTACTCTCGGGCGGACCAGACTAGCCGACTTTGCTTTTTTGCTGCAGTCCAGAAGAAGTCAGAACAACCTTTGACGAAAGTTGAACAAACTCACAAGTCGTCTTACAACCAAGTCATTGAAATTCTTCTACTTCCATGAAATCTCTTTGTGGAAGCCTTTCTGCTTATCAAGAGATAGTGTTGGAACAACAAAGAATCAAGTACTGGTGAAATTACGAATCCCTGCCTTAAAAGATTTCATTCCAAGCGCGACACAGCGTCCGGGACCGGTGCGATCCCCCCTTAAGACGAAATTTAATTTGGTGACAGGTCTGAGGCGTATCTCACTTAGTGTGGTTTTCTAGCGTTACACTTTTACTAAGGGCACTTTACGTCATAAAGTATATCGACTCAACGTTTTCATCAAACAACTTTGCAACGAAGGAGAGGGGTGTGACCAGGGAGTTGCTATTTGACAAATCCCTGGTGTGACTGAGTATATTAATATGGAGGGTGGGGGGCAATTGAGCATCTCTCATGGGAAGGACACTGATATGATACGACATGGTAATGATACGACATGAATCAGTTTTAAGATGTGCACAGATTTTATTTAAATTATTTTTAATTGGAGCTGGGGGTGGTGAGTGCAAATTGCTTGTAAAGGAGATAAAACTTCCCATGATAAATTGGTGACGTCACTGTTACAAAATAGACTGTTTACGGAACTAACGTTACAGCATCAGTGTCGAGATTGTTGTCCTTGTACTTGAATATTCATCACATAGCACTGACAATGACATCAATTCAGTGGTTGGATATTGACATCAAACTGCATTCATACAAATCATTCTCCTCTGAGCATATAAAACAATGAATTATCGGTATTGAACGTAGTGATTAGTGGGTATTCCTTTGCCGTGATTCACGGCACTATCGCTTAGTATTTCAGTAGTGTAGTTCATGCCTCATCCTTACACAAAGAAAGTTACGACACATTATAATTATAGTAACATTACTTGCACTTAATCCAAGATATCTTAACGGGTGTAAAACCTGTTGGACTTTGTAAAAGTTAAGTTAACCACAAGATTAGCCATGCTGGGATGTGGTAATAACTTTAAGGGCAGACTGTTTACATGCTAGACTTGTCAATCATAATGAGTGGTTTTTTTTTCTTCCTTTTTCTTTTTTTTTTCTTTTGCTTCTTCCTTCCTTCCTTCCTTCCTTCCTTCCTCTCTTTCGTTTTCCCCGGCTTCTCGTTGTTGCATTCTAACCATATTGCAAGACTTGAACCTTTTCACCTCTTCAGAAGGTAGGTAGGAAGAGACTAATTGCTTGAAACTAGACTTTGTAAAGCATGGATTCTTCTCCGATCCAACCGACTCTCAGTCCGCAAATAAGAATTGGGTAATCCTTATACGCATTGCTGTCACTGTGCAAGTTATACCATCCCAGTGAATAATTGGCCTCATAGCAAAGTTCACCAGTGTAAATGCGGAGTTGACCGTTGTTGAATCAGGGTACATTAAAACGGACCTGAGCGTAAGTATTAATATAAAGTTACTTGTGTTCACCAGTTCATGACCCGAAATTGACATTTTCAAGGTCACGGTAACTGAAAGTACAACCAGGGCTGAAAATAAACCCCCTGAATCAGTGCCACGGAGATTACAAATTACAGGATGAATCAAACATAACAGTTATACGTTGAGAAAGTTGATTTATGTATACTTCTGAGGCATGTTGTCATGGAAACAGGTATTTTCTAACCGTCACCCGCTATTTACATATACCCGTATGAGGCCAACTTAAGGTAGGTGCAGGAAAAACACTTCGTGCTATGCTTTTCTTGAGGAACGACCTCTTTTTCACGGCAAGCCTTTTCACGGCAAGCATTCTTGTAAATGCGACTAACTGCTGATTGCCTTGGCAGTTTGTGGAAACCACAACTTGTCTGAAAGCCTTCATTGATCAATATATATTATACTAGCAAAGAGATGATGGGAGTTGTCATAAGTGAGGCTAATATGTTGGCTGCAGGGTCTGCACAGCAAAACTGCTATGCATTTTTTTTATTTTGTGTAGTAATGTACACTTTTTTTAATTTTCGTATCGCTACTGTGCTCGATTGCATCGCAAACTGCGATGAAGTACGGGCTATTGCGGACCCTGGTTGACTGTATAGGGGGTTGAATGGGCGGGGGGGGGAGGGGGTGATTGAATGCATTAATAACTGGCTATTAAATGTATCGACGAAAAAAATGGTCTTGGGTAAATCTACTTCACTTTTTCTTTTCTGAAGTTGTGTGTTTACATTTATCACTCGCCTTTAAATTGTCAAAACGTTTCCCCATAGATCGTCTTTCCCTGGGATAAATCTGCAATTGTATGGGTAGTAGTGTACAAGTACTGGCCATGGCTACTCAGTTTCGTAAGTAGCACGGTGAAAATCCTTGCTGTTCATTTTGTGCTGTGTAAGTCATTGCTGTATTGCAACGTGAGAAGGGGGAATGACATTATCTTTTTTATACTTGAAACTGACGTCAGTGACAAAATAGGACAAGGACGGGAAAGACATGAAAACATTGATAAAATATTGCGTTGTCTATTTTGTGGTTACAAGCTCTCATCTGCGCATAATGGCGGTTATACTGACTAACAGTAAGTTAGACCCTGGCTTTAAAGCAATTTAGTACGATATTATTACCTGCATCTATCCTCAGTTCGGGGATTGTGGAGTAGCCAACCTTAATTGCTTCTTCAGCGGTTTCGTTCAAACTAGGCATACAATCTTATACAGCGGACTTATCCACCGAATGGGGATAATCTTTTTACGGCGTCAGTCTTGCGTAACTGAAGAGTCGAACGTGATATATTTACGTAACCACATGCTCATTGGGAAGATTTCCTCGACGAGCGCCACCACCATAGCACTGACACAACGGAAATTTCCAGATTCAAGAAACGTAAACACAGGTCTTCTTAGATGGCTCGTCCAGCAGTTCGACCATACCATCATGCACCCAAAATGTCCCATGACAGGTCCAGCCAGCGCTCTTTAGCATGAAATAAACCAGGCTGCGTCATTACCAGAGCCATCGCTGTAATAGCTAACGTATAATTACCCCCATATATCAGTTTTCGCTCCTGTCGTTTGTCATATGCTTGGGTAGACTCGAAATAAAACTGTCTGTTATCATCCGTTTCTATTCTGATTGTTGGGATAAAAACAGGGAGGTGGTGATATATGATGGAGACTTATACATTGGAAACGAGCATGTATGCTTATGTTAATAGATCGACTTCAATATGAGAAGAAATTAAAATGGAGAACATGGCATTACTACAAAAAGGCAAATATTTGTCCACAAACAGAAACATAATTAATAGTCGCAGACGCCTGCTTGGAAGGCACCACAACTCAATAAGATGTAAGCAACGCATTTGGCCTTTTCAAGAGGAATAATAAGTCAGTTATAATACTTTTTACATAGGCCTAAATAAAAAATTTGAAGTAACTTTATTTCAAACAGGGGAATTAAAATGTTTTGTTGTAAGTTGGTTCAAAATTAAAATAAAAAATCATTTAATATTGTACAGAGAAATTTCGAGTGTTTAGAAAAGTATAAGGCATTAGTCACTGAGGGAGATAAACTTTATCAATCAGAAACTATAGTGGAAAAGTGCTTTGAATATATGATAAAGGTTGTTTCGTAGCTGGAATTTTATCTAAAGCTCGGTCTACACGATCATACATTTGTTCAAAACTTCAACATAGCTACTAGCTTCCAGTGTCTTCATAATAAAGCAAAGACAACATAGAATACCTGAATCGGCTCAATAAAACCAAAACGTGAAGGGAAGTAAGTAATTAAACAAAACTGAGAGAGGCTTACTGGCCTACTGTAAAGAAAGTTTAGACTTCTACATGCTACACAGGGCCAGAGTGCCTTTCGAGGGATCTTGAATGAGCTCAATTCAATTGGTTTTTACAATTATTTGGCAGATCTGAAGTATGATGAAGTTTAAACAAGTAAGTGGTAAGTACATGCCACTCGTAACAAATGAGAGGTCAGAGGTCAAAAGAAACAAGTCAAGTAATGAACCATTGTTTTGTAGCCTATATCTGCTTATTAATAGGCCTATGGGGAAATTTCCTTCACATAATATTAATAAAAGTTGATCCAGATGAGATTTGCCAACTCCATAGATTGAATCCTTGTTACTCTTTGAAAAACAACAAGGCTTGTATAAACCGCAATCGTCCATCATTTAACGATAGAATAATAATTATTCTTGCTTTTTATAAAAATCTGCTATCTTATACTTCCTGTTTCATCTTTGCAAATGAATGTATTAATGCTAACATGTTCTAATGTTTTAACAGCATCACAACTAAAGTAGGTATGCGTCTTCTTTCATAGGACGACAGAAATATATACTGTACAAACGAAAATTTGCAAGATTTATTCGCCTAAGTTTCTATCATAGTTTTAACCCCTACCAGGTTGAATTGAATAGTGTATTAATAAGCCATGGATGCACAGAAATGCATACTTCAATACTTTGTAGTTTTAGAATTGCGACAGATTCAGCAATTATGCCAGTACAACTCTACTGTCATATCGAACAGAGGTACCGTAACATGCCAGGGATAATTTGTAACATTTTCATTCAAAGGCTCTGTAATCTTACCCAGACAGTAAAAAATTCTCCCTAGTGACTTTTGTTGTAGCCTCTTCTCCAATTTACACAAAACGCCTATGCAGTACATCTACGTTGAGTTTAAATTGCTGAAAGTCATATTGACCCCGACCTGTGCATGAGGGTACGCAACTGCCCTTCACAAGTCATCATTGACCAACTATACTGGAGATATTGTTTAAATGAATGGCAATTAAAGTGCAATCACCAACTTGTTTAGAACTACATGGTTATTCATAGAAATGGAGGATATCACAGCCCCTGTAAGTAGTACCAAAAGTTTGTAACCAACTTGCCACAGAACAACAATCATAGATATTACTTTATGATTATAAAATGTAAAAAAAGTAAAATAGTGACTCTGACAAAAGAAATAAGAAACAAAGCTTTGAGAGCATTTTGCGATCTTCATTTTTATTTCAGAACTTTTAAATGTCGCAGTGCCGAGCTCAGCAAACTATAAGAAATTTCGTTGCTATTAAGAAAATTCAGGATTGTTATTCACCTGTTCACCAAGGAGAATACCTAACTGCAACTAACGCAAAGACATGCATCCGTGTGTATAACATGCAGCAATTACTGCTTTAATGAATTTAGTAACTGTTGTACGTCAAAGCTTTAACTATTGGTAGTCATCAGACAGGTGCAAAACAACATGACGCTAACTTTGGTTTCGTTGTCTACACTACAGTCATCATATTTGATCTTTTTATTTCAAGTAGTTCCTTCTCTTGACAGCAACAAGATTCAACAAGATTCGTCCTAAACTAAGAAAGCTTATAAAATTCAATCATTTCTGTGCAGCACAAATTACAAATCTGAGTTACATATTTCGTATTTTTACCTGTACTGTATGCCAAGAACCCCACGACCAATCATGGGTCCAGGTACCTGCTAAAAGGACCTGGGTGGAAACATTGCAAGGCTGATTTATATCTTTTCAGATATGTATTTACCTATATTTAATTTGCGTGTGAACAGTCCACATCACAATGCTCATTGTTTGCTCACAAAGTCTCTACACTTGCCTACTTAGCTAGAGGGTTACCTATGATCTGGGAGTTCCAACTAACAACTCCCGATATGATGTACCGTACTTGGCGCATACCATGAACAGAATAAATGTATACACTAATGCAGTACTCGAGCTGTATGGGTTTTGTCCGACAATGCTACATCACATTCAGCCCATGGTCGGCTATCAGCAGTGGCGGAGCGTCCATATATAGTCTGGGGCGGTAGTACCTCCCCCTGACGGACTCCAATCACCTGTCGGTGCCCTTTTTAAGTTTTTACCGTTTTGAGGCATAGGGTATCTACTTACTTCAAAGCGCCCCTACACACCATTCTTGCCCCCTCTGACCAAATTCCCTTCGCAACTGGCTATCAGGACCAAAAACAACATAACCTTGTCAGCTTGTGTGCAGAATTGCATTGATGCATAATACTGGTTTCAGAGTTACATATTGAAGAATCAAACGTGTGCTTCCATTTCAGGATTGTGACAATAAAGATGTCCTAGCAAAGTTTAAGTCGGGGGTGGGGGTATCCTTTTAAGTCGTTTCCTGGTTTACTATCACCCAAGCGATTTCTATGTCTTTGTCAATAGACGAATATTGTAAGAGCTCACGAGGCACCGGGTACAATATTTCTGTTCACCTGTCATTCCTACGCAGACACGGTATACTGTAAACGTAATGACGTTGCACTACATCAGAAATTCATTTGGCCATATCATCACTGTAGTGTCAATGGTTTAAGTGGTGCATTCTATGGCACACCGCATATAGCATTATTTTGATATTACGTAGATACTAACGAGAATAAACCAATCTATGATGTCTGCAGGTGATGAAAATTGGTTAGGAGGAGCGAAAAAACTTTTTCAGACTTTCGTGGAAAAGCATTCAAAGTAAGTTACGTACGTGGTGTAATGGTTAACTTGGACTCGGGGTACGTAGTCCGTGGAAGGTAAATTTTGCGTTCTAAATGCACCAAAAAGACGTACAAAGAAAAAAGTGATAACCACTCTTTAAACCATTCAGTCTCACCCATAACATCCAGCAGTAGCTTTATCTTACTTACTTAGTTACTGATTTTGCATCATTTGAAATTTTAAAAGTATGGCCAACAAGTTATATTTGAGCAAAAATAACCAAATTTCTTTCCTATGAGAAACTAATTTTTATTTCTCTTTCAGTTGTCTCTGGAGCATTTCTTAAAACTATACAGTAAGTATAGTGGTGAAGAAATCCATAGACCTTATGCCAAATAGCAGATCGTGAGGCACCATGGGAAGGATAATTCCAATCCGCGTGCTTTTAGCATTGTGACGATGAGCCTTCTCCATGGTGACGATCTACTTTGGTGGTCTATTCATGGAATAATCCTTCCCAGAGTGCAGTTTTGAAGCGCCCTCTTCTTATTTGGCATAAGGTCTATGGGAGCATTCCTCCACATATACCACTACACATACAGGTCAATTTTACCAACCGTCAATTGAAAAAGAGTTTTGGCTCCCTCGGTAATTCATTAACCTAGTCTTATCGAATACGTATCATTTATAGAATTGATCTTCGTTCTTCTTTGTTAGAGTTACAAATTGGAGGGTTACCGCATTTTACCACCTGATTTAGCCCCAAAACACTGGCTCTAATGATGAAAATATATCACATACCAACCGTATGAACAATGTTTTGCAGCGTAAGTTTGGACAAAAATACTTTGGCTAAACAAAGTGAATACTCCTTGTAAGACGAAGCTATTACCATGTTAAAAATACATTCAACACTGCCTTAGACATTCTTCTTTCGTATTGCTATCGTTGCTGGCAAAAGCTGTTAGGGTGGAAATAACGACATGGAATAAATTGCGACTTTACACCGACTAAAGGTACAATGTCAGCAATTTGGAAAGTCACATGTTCAAGTTACTCCTTTTTTTCTCATTCTTTGGTTTTCTTTTAAAGAATGATTTGTTATTCGTCTTCCTGTATATCTTCATTTGTTCACGAAAAGCACTGGCTGCCGCGTAACAAGATTGTCAATGTCAACAGGAATGGAATAACCTAGAAACAAGATGGAGATGAAAATACATTTCCAATATATTGTATTGCAATATGAAATTTATGATATAACTAGAAAAACATCAAAAATAAAAATTCAATCACATTTTGAAAAAAAATAGTCACGAAGGTGGTAGGGAACTATGCTGCTGATATATGAAGTATCTAGCGCCTTCTACGATAGATTTAATATTTTATACAACTTACTTCCGTGGTACTGTATAACATTTAGAACAGCCACAGACTCAACCACCCACTTGCTCATTTCTGTATCTCAAGTTTCATCTTTATTTCTGAAAGATTCCTAATTGTACACAGAAGGATTTTGCGCGTAACACCATAACATGACGTACGGTCACCTTCCCAATCACGTAAATGAAATGACCCTCACAATCATTACTGACGTGAGTACATAACATTATTACAAAGATCATTAGTGGCTTTTTGTTGACGTCAATGAATTAGGTTTGCGTTGTCACAACCGGAAGCTAAGTAAAGAAATGGAGTGTTGGTGCTTGTGTTCAAAGGCTAAAATTCCGGCCATTGGAGACAAAACTGGAAAATGAATGTAAAAACACTGCTGGCAGCTGAATCTCAACTTAATCTGATATCACCGTCCTGCTACGGAGGCATTTTGTGGACTACTTTTACCAAACCTGAAGTTAGTTTAGCCACGTTAATTTTTCAGTAGTGTCCTTTTTGTTGTGCTATAAGTTTAGGACACAGACTGGATTACTTGGCAGTTACATTGGACCCCTACTCTTTTCTTTTTCCGACTCATTCGGTGTTTGCAAACATGTTTAACAGCCCTACCCTTGTACTTTGTAAGATGTCTTTTTAATGCATGTCAAATCAAGTTTAGAATTTTTATCATGGTGTCTAACATTTTAAAGCTTAATACTCATGAAAGGCTTTAGCGTCCAAGAAAATCGTCTGAAGCTTTATTTTGTACTCCCCATTGAAGTATATCATAAGTGTTCAGAGCATGAAAAAGTTTGAAACTACAACTCCTCTTTCATGTAGAAGAATTTCATTTGCAAATTTTAACCGTTTTCGACGGTTTGGCAAAAACTTATGGTAAAAAGGTGTTAAGCACAACTCAAAAAATGGATTTCAGGAGCATCTGTCTAACTTTGTGACCATTGGAAATTCATAAAAATTCATTCAGTCTCGTATGTTGCTTTGGTTCTGAAATTCATTCCTTCTATTTATCATCCATGCAGTCGGCAATTACTAACTCTGAGTTCACGCTGTCCTCCCATAGCAACTGCCTGGCTGTGTGGGTTTACATGCACACCTACACACGCACGTACACACACGATGGAGTGAGAGATTTATCGCACAAAGAAACTAATAATCACACCACTGAATCAAGTTGCGCACTGCACATCATTTCACTTGGCACGGCCCAGTGGTGGATTCAGGGGCGGAGCAGGCGTGTGTCTCCCTATTCGCACTTAAAAAGGCCCACAAACGTTTCCCAAAATGAACTGTATTTTTATAATCTTACATCAATGTGTTAAAAACAGGTCGCTATCCTAACAATCTCTTCCTTGCGTTTGTAGCTTTTTTGTACCTCTCAACATTACTGACCATTTAGTTGGCCCCCACCCCTAACATATCCAAAAATCCTGACAGCCTAAAGCGTTGTCGAATATCAATAGTTAAGGTCTTCACAAAACACTTAGACTCTACAGCACACGACTTTGGTTCAGCCAGGGAGTTGCTATTTGAACTCCCTGGTTCAGCATTCTCCAATCTCCATGCTACAAGTCTACAAGCTTTCTGCAACTTGAAATGTAAACAGTATGTAAGTGTAGAATGGGTTTTTCCCTTTCCAGAAAATATCCTCTCTTGAATTGCAAACGTCTATAAAAGGTACTAATGCAAGATCAGGCTTTATTCCGACATCGTGGCAACCAAATTTTAAACACTGATATAGGTAAAGAATCGATGAAATGCCACCTAGCTGTGAAAATACAGCGCTAAAAAGTGACGGACATTTTGTGTCTGTAAAAGATTGAAAAAACCTGAGCTAAATAGCATAGCTAGTCAAACGACCAAAAGGCTTAGCAATTCCTTGCCACTAAAATATAATATTACTCCCGTGGTTTCAAATTGATGCATTAAGTTTTTAACTGACTGTGTTGACATTTAGGTACAGAAAGCTGAGGATTCACGGACATAGATCAAACAGACTGATGTCATGTTATCACAGAGAAAGTATCATATCCGTCAAGATTACCCTTCCCGAGTGGGGTATCGTGTCTCCAATGTTTTGACCCTTTGACCATTGGTGACCTCAAATTTGACCTTCTGTAAAACCTAAGGGGATCATCTATTCAAAAAAGGTCATAAACTTGCCGAGTATGAAAACACTCACTTTTACCCTATTTGAGGTATCGCGTGGCCTCTATATAAACAAAATACCTATTTCTCAATAGTAGACACATCCGCCTGCAAAGTTTGCAATCCATCAACGTTACCTCTCTTGAGATGTAGAGTGTAAAAGGTTTTGAACCTTTGACCTCTATTGATACCCAATGACTTTTGACCTCCACCAAAAGCAACAGCAATCACGTACTTGACAAGTTCCATATGTATGTCAAGCATGAGATCACTCACGATTACCCTTCTTGAAATACCGTATTTTCAAGCAAAGGTTCACATAAATACGCACACATACGGCACCCCCTCCCAGCCCCCTACCCCAACGCATAGACTCCTTCTGCATTCGGCAAGGAATTAAAACCGAAACAAGTCCAGAAATTTTCAGTTAAGGTAAATATAGCTTTATTAGTAGGAAGTCTTTTGACTAACATCAGAACCACGTGGTTTCAGTCTTATACTCTCTCTTCTAAAACATCGGTTTCATGTTTCATTTCATTTCTCTTGAAACACATTTTAAGAGACTGACCACATATCTACTCCTGCTTATTAGGAACTAAAAACCACTTCTCACTGAACGAGGACCCTTGCTCATGGTTGGAGCTACCTACATATTGTGCACGAGCTAAGGGCAAGATTCATGAAAAACATAAGCTTTCACCTAAGCAAGATTTGGTCTAAAGCCCCTGCGATATGAACTAGTCCTTATCATGACGATATGACGATATAAAAAAAAATAAAACATGTGGTTCAAAACATGTGCCTCTTCATCTTTTATTCCTACTTTCTGTACACCACATATTCCACAATCTTATTAATTTAAATTTAGAAGATGAAGCAGGGTTTATAATTTCAGTATTCATTCATCGATTTTGTCCTTATTTGGAAGATCAGGTGCAAATTTCTTTTTTAGGCATATTTCAGGCACGTTTAGCCTTTTCTACAACAGGTAAATTCATTTTGGTGATATATCGATATATCGCGAAAATTTTGGCGACATTATCGCGATATATCGATAAGAATTTTTTTTCATATCGCCCAACTCTAATGTTGATTGGTGATTGTAATTTTGATGTGGTGATGTTTTCCAATAGTATTCATTGTAAATGATTCCCAATATTATTATAAGTCGATCTTCACAGTGGTGCTCATTGGCGATGGTTTCACGTGGGTTTTGCCAATAACTTCAAGTGTTCGGTGATCATACGTGATGGTTGTTTATGGATGAAACAGGTATTTACTCTTAGTGGTAACTTTTCCTAGTATGTAACGTTGGTCAGTGGCAGTGGTGTTCATTGATGAGTTATTTGTTGCTTCATGGCTAGGGCTTTATAAGAATCCACAGAACTCGAGTCCGAGCCGATTTAGAATGCATTGACCCAAATTCCAAGCCAATTCGAGTTCAGTCAGAGTCGAGGTCACTGGACATTGTACCAAGTTCCAAACCCAAATTTGGGTCCAAGTCCGAACTCCGCCCTAACAGCCCTGCCAATGACATGAATGCCATGAAAGATGATGTTCAAAAAGAACGCATTATCAATTTTTCTCCATGAAAACTTTCCAGCCTTAATAAGAGATGCTTTTAGTGGTATTTCATGTTCACGATTCTCCGCCTGCCACTGATGTTTATTGATGATGGTTGTCAGTCGAACATTACCAGATGAATCTTTTTCATTACGAGGTGTGTGTTATTTCATGTTCATGGATTACCGAGATATTTATGGACGGTAAGTTCCATTTGATGGGTAATGGTTAACATGTCATCTTTTTTAAGCTGTCAAACCATCTGGCAGGTTATTGTTGCTCCAAGAAAGATTCTCCTGCTTGACATGAAGACACCAGGGGCGGAGAAACAGGGGGCTGGGGTTATAACCCTCCACTTTTGGACGAGGGGGTTGTCCAACACAATTACCCCCCCCCCCAGTTTTCAGGTACAATTCCGAAAAATAGAAAAACTGAAAGAAGCAAATGACAATCCCAGCTTGCTGAGGCAACCGATTTGCCTTAACAAGCTGGGAAAAATAGTTCATAAAATACATAATTATATGTCTCCTTATGTATACAAAATACCGTATAAAGTATGCACCAAATCTCATATTTTCACATTAAAAAACAAAAGTTTCACACCGTGGGAGGGGGACACTCCCTCCCACACCTCCCCCACACAAAGAATGTTTCCTCATAGTGGTACTGGAAACAGGTTAAGGTGTCAGCGTGCTAACCATCATGGGTTCTATGACTAAGCTGTGAAACCTTCAGCACAAGGTTTGATTTGTTTCAAATTAAATAAATTGACTACGAATTGCTGCATGGTTGTTGACCCTGAGGCAAATCCTCTAGATATGGTAAAGGGGAGTTCCGAGCAGGAACAGGAAGGCGGAGGCATGGAAGCTCACCTTCCACACCCACACCCAAGAAAACATCCTAATATTTTGGTGCCATTCAGGATCCACACACATTTGCTAATATCACCAATTCAAGAACAAAACATATTAATATATCCAAACATATACACTGAAATTGGCAATGTTAAAGGCCTATTAAATTCACTGTACCTGAACAAGGCTCGTAGCAACATGTCTTCTCCCCGAGCTAGTTTTCTTAGTTGTCGCTGCTATCGTAGTTAATGTGGACGCCGAAGGAGGTGTGGGTTCGGTTACTGAGGATCAAATAATATTAAATTAGCTTTGAGTTATGACATACTCCCTGAAAGGTTAGAAAGGTGAGTAAAATGTTGTGATATTTGTAGCATAATGTAAATGGTTGAAGTTTACTTGTTCAACCCCTCCTGCAATAGAGAAAAGCAGGAAGAACTTTCCTCGGATGGCGTGGCTGGGGCCCTGTTGAACTTCAGGGGCAAAGCCCTACTGGGGTACAGGGGAAGGCGCATCAATCATTAGACGCAGTGAACGTATGGCAGTGAACGTAGGGACACTACCTCAACTGTCCCACAGGACTCGCTGTTCACCGAGCTCTTGAAAGATTCTTTTTACTATAAATAGATGCTAGCAATTAAGAAATTAAACGGACTCTTTTGTTGGGGGTGAGATTTTTGGAGGACGAATATCGAGTCAAAGTGAAGTAAGCCTAATTGTGAAAGCACTCATGTATGGAGGTATCCGATATATGTTTTGCTGAACTTAATTAACATGCTACTAATATCACTAATGATACCAAACTACTATACAATGTTATCTGTCCTTCTATTTAACAACAGTTGATACTTATACCCACTTCAGGAGGCTACTTGAGAAAATCAATTTAGACAAGCTTATCAGGTTTTGGTTGTCCATGAGAAATATCACCCTCCTTCCCTTCAGTTACTCTCATAGATATTTAACAAAAGTTATTGACATTTCGAAATTACTTTGTGTAAAACTTTCATATAGACCTTATGCATATAACGCCCCAGAACAGAAAGTGTGTCCCAGGGAAGGTAAGCGCGCACCATTGCAACTTACACCAACATAGTGCAGACAGTTGATTTGTGTACCAGTCGGACACGTGCGTGCCAAGTCTCGTCATGCGGCAGGCTTAATTTTTTCCCACCAGGTTATGGGCAAATCCAAATTTTCAGGAATTTTGAAAATTATTTCAAAATAGTGGTTAGGGATCAAATACAGGTTAGGGTTTCCTATCGTAGGGATATTTTACATATTCTTTCATAATGCGGCGTCATAACTACCAAAAAATGTAGAGAAACTAGCATTTCAGGAGTAAGGGGCGTGGCCAATTTCCAAGAAGTTGATTGGTCCATTGCCATGATTTACCCATAACCGCGTGGGAAAAAAATTGCGTGTGCCGCAGTGTACTTCACTGTTAACACTCCAAATTGGGGTGGCTTCGCGTCAATGGATAAGGTCTATGTAGGTCGACAGTTAACCAACAAGATACCGATTTAGCTTCTTCAGTGTTTTCACGTAATTTTCATGTACAAATGACAACACACCTACTTCTGGAAAACGACTTGTTATTAGTCACTCGATGAGGCAACGATCAGTTGTTGCAAAGGATTTAGCCAAATAGATCAGTGAACTGAACATATGCTAATTATACATTTTACTGGAGGGCATTGGGCCATGCCCCCTCACGGATGTCAATTTTTTTTTAGATCCTAAAAATACGTCATTTTTCATCAAAAATTTTACTTCTAAAGGTATCATATGTGGCACCAGATTGCATGTAAGGACACCTAATTTTTCAAAAATTTTCAAAGGGGAGGGGTTGTTTCCCCATTTCCCCACACTGATGCCAATTTTTTTAGTTTCTAAAAATACGCAAGTTTTGAAACAAATTTTACTTCAAAAGGTAGCATATATGGCACCAGATTGCACCTAAGGACACCTAATTTTCAAAAAGTTTTAAAGGGGGAGGGGGACATCCCTTCCCCTTAGATCCCTCTCCCAGGCCGGCGATCACTGATGCCCTTTTCTTTCAGTTCCTAAAAATACGCAAATTTTATAACACAAATCTTACTTCAAAAAGGTAGCACATGTGGCACCAGATTGCATGTAAGGACACCAAATTTTTCAAGGGGTGTCCCTCGATTGACCCCCTCACTGAGGCCAATTTTATTTTAGTTCCTTAAAATACGTCAATTTTCTAACACAAATTTTACTTCAAAAGGTAGCATGTGTGGCACCAGACTGCATCTAAGGACAACTAATTTTTCAAAATTTTCAAAGGGGAGGGGGACACCCCCTCACCCCTCCCTTTAGACCCCTCCCCAAGCCGGCGATCACACACCTCACTGCATGACCCCCTTGAGAGAAATCCTGCGTACGCCACTGTACATCGCAAGTATAATATTTTCTTACCGTTGGTCACTTTGAAAGAGATTAAAAACTGCTTAGCACCACCCGAATTTCGGGTTACATTAAAGATGACAATAATGCCAGCATTTATAGAGTCGGGTTCTATGTCAAGATTGAACACTCCTCTGCGGACATCGTTTTGGCCAGTCGATGTAAATTCTTTACGGGAGGTGGTGACAGATGAACGCGTTTCGTAGGAAATCAAAGTGAGTGACTCCTCCTCTGTAAAATCCATTCCCAGAATCGCAACGCGCGTATCATTAAACTTCGGTGTTGCGAACGACCAGATGCAGACTTTTTCTGCTCTGTACAATCCAGGAAATCCCGGAGATGCCACAAAGAAATCCATATCTCGGGTGATGAATGATCCACCACATTTACCCAAATTGCCTGCGTAAAAATGTGAAAAAGAAGATTGTACTTGAATCGTAATAATCACCACTACCACAAACGTCGTCATTGTGGTCGCCATCAACGTCATCATTATCATCATACTTATGTTAATAATAATTAGTTTTGTAAGGGGGGGGGGGAACTTGATCAAAAGTTGCAGAGTGCGCTTCACGAGTGCTGAAGGTGCACGAACTAAGATAATTGAGCGAAAAGAAAAGTTGTCAGACAACACCTGAATTGAAGTATCCAAAGACTTATTCCAGCCGAAAGGGGGCTGAAACATTTTGAAAGTAATGGGCACTGAAGATCTTGTACGCGACGTTGGAACCTGTAGCAGAAATTGATCATTCGAACTCGGTAGTGTATATTAAAGTGGACATAACGTCTAAAATTACAGAATATATGTTTTAGAAGTTGAAAAATAAATTTCATTCATCCAACTCCCATTTTCATAGCTTACTCCATTGATGAACTGTAAAAAGTTGAAATTTATTTACTTAATTTGAAACAGTCCATAGCGGAAAAATAAGTTGTGATGTCCTTCTTGTACAACTCATATTAACTGTTTTTTTTTTTTTCTTTTTTTCTTTTTTTGAAATTAAGATTGTTGTATGACCTTGAATTAGTTACTGTTCCCTTGCATAGCATGTTGTATGGAGAGGGCTTCTATAGCCATGTCACCCTATGACACTGAAACAGTGATCACATTTTGGCACAAGGTGCCGTGGCTTTCAAAAAACAAAGAAAAAAATTTGAGTATCACAAGAGTGACATCACAAACCATTGCGCAATCTACCGTTTTAAATTGATTAAGTAAGCTTCACCATTTTATATCTTAGCTCTGAAATGTCTTGCGAAGACGGGAGTTGGATCATGTGGACACAGTTTTCATGCTATTTAACATGTTTTTGGAATTTTTAGATTTTTAGGTACATTTTAAGGTTGTTGATGTAAGAGAGCATTAGGGTAGGTTGGGGTACCAATTTGAATTGCACGAAAAGCTACAATGAGGATTTTGCAGTTGATATAGCGGCATTCTTACATGATAAGTAAGTAGCGTAGCCCTTTCAGAAATCGGTGAACGGAATCGGAGGGATCATTAAGCGACGTCCAGGTAATGTGCATTCAGAGAAGGGCACGGTTAGGAGACGAAAAGTGCTCAAAACAATTAGGCTGTTCACGGTTACGTCACTGGTTGACATTGGTTGGCATGGAGCATGCGCAAGAACACATTCGTGTTGGCTAGGTGTTGCGCGTGGAAACGCTTGCACGACTGCACGCAGAAAGTAGACGAATTGGAATCTACCTTTCATTGTGACAACAGTGAAAGCGCACCTTACCAACTCTTTTGCCGACCAACAGTGACGTCATTTGTTTGTAAACATGAATGAGTCTATACAGCTATAATGAGCACAAAGTGTTGCAAGTAATTTCGTATCGGCGAAGTGTAAAGTACTACCAAATAAAGAAGTTACATTTTTTTTCAATAAACGACAGTCTATTAACAAATACTGTTTTCAAAATTGTGTTAATGCAAAAGCTTGTTCGGAGGGCGTACGCACTTCAGTTTCCCCCTGTAAACTCCATGTAACTTCGAGTGATATCGTTTAGAAATGAAAACCGTTCAAAGTGCTCGTGCCAATGGACCTGATGAAGTAACTGCATGCCTTTTATGTTGTTTTATCGATGCGAAAAAAATGACAGGTACAATTCTTTTCCTTAGTCAGTTGGCGTAATTTTATTTTAGCTACTTACGACTTGAAATTTAACTTTTCTTTTTAAATCTTTCTGATCGGAATGAATGATTCATGACAAACGTAGACAACTGGTAGACATACCTCAAAAATACAAAATACCGTTTTATCATCTTTGCAATGTCACAATTACCTAGTTTTGTCGAACAATTTTGCATCCTCGGACAACTCTAGATAACTGTCGCACTAAAAATTCATATTTGCGGACAAAGGTCATGAGAATATTGCTCTTTGAAGGCCTCTCCTTACCCCACCGAGTTTCAGTATTATATTCACATATAGTCGTGACTAACGAAAATTTACAGCTAAAATTTGTACCATTTTAAAGAAAACTTATCGAGAACAACATTTATTTTTCACAAACGTAACTGTTACAGTAACAGTTCTGATTTTAATTACCGGTACCTAATTATGAACACTTAAAAAAGATGCTATGATTATAAGGTGAAATACCATACGCTTAAGGAGATCATTGATGGTGTAATGGAAAGTGCACTGTTTCTCACACAGACGGCCCTAAGTCGTATCCCTCGCAACGCACTTCGTATTTTCAATTTTTTTTTTATTCAAATTTTGGTTTGATTGAAACTGCATGTGAGGTCATCAGAAGGCAAATTTTGAAGAAAACCGTAAAAAAAGGGATATAGTCAAGAAGGATTAATTTGAGAAATGAACTACATTGCAACAAAGCATCCCCTTTAGGCAAGAAACCACTGAGCCTTTGGGCTTTCTGTTTTTGTTTCCTGTTAAGTTAACGTATGTAGGACCATTTTAGGGGTGGGGCTAACAGGGTCGGCGTTCGAGCCACAATAAACTTGATGGAAATTGCATACTGAAGGTATTTTTTATGACTCAAGGATTGGGATCTAAGTTTATAGGGACGACATAGGCAAAGGCGTAGGAAGCGGGTGCTTTGGGCTAAAGACCCCGAAGAGTAAAAAATGTGGGGTGGAACTATGCTTCCGCTCCCCTATATCTAATGACGAAAACCCCGTATTTGTCTCTTCGGTAAGAAATGTCAAAAATTGCAGTAATTTACCTGAAAATTTGTCCAAACACCAAATTGCATCTAAGGACCCTCAAATATTCAAAAATTTCCAAAGACCCCTCCCCCCAGGACGGCGGTCCGAAAGAGATCATCCCCCAGTCTCGAACAGCTTCCTACGCCTATGGATATAGGTCGAAAACTTTTACTGATAAATAATCATGTGTGGGCTTAATTTATTTCACATGGGATAGAATTTGTTTAGATATATGTGAAGTTGTGTGATCCCTGAGGCGTTAAACTTGTTTGCAGGTTTGTGAGAAGGGAGGAAGCACTTGTTTCAAGTCTTCACAGTGTATTATTTTGATGGTTTTTGTGTTGTGTGAGTGCATAATAATATCAAAGTGATTGATGTAAAGAGTATTGCTTAACAAGTGTATGTCTTTAATTGGAGGTTTTTTTTTTCTTTTCATGAGGCGTGAGACGGGGTATGCATCCGTTAGTAAGTGTGATATTGGCGTTGGCCTATTATTGTTCGGAACCAACGAGTGAATACAGAGTAAGCTTCAAAATGTGTATAGTGTTTCTTCACCGACGTCACTGCACTGTGCGCATCTCTATTTTGGGGGCCAGTCGTCCATTGTACAACAATTGTAACTAAGGCCGTTTCGTGTGCGTGTATCGATAACATACCTTCAGTGCATGGGCAGTGACGGCCAGTGTGCCAAACTGAAACGCACTGACGTTACGTGAAGAACCTCTATATGGTTTCCAGTGTTAGCTGAGGAGTGAATGTTGTCTATCATCAGCTCATGTATATTCTGTAAAAAAGAAGTTTCCCAAAATAAGAGAACCCAATGCTTCTTTTCGTACTTCTTTCTGGTTTTCCTGCAGCGTAGACTGTATAGTATACGGACCCCGGTGTAAGACCATCAGAGGGTCGGGAGGTGCTCTGTGAAATCCACGTATCGACCACTGTGAGTCGAAAGACTCATCCACTGTGCCATAACACTTTATAATGAGAATGAAAAAGTATGTCAACCCAATGCAGCCTTTAAAATTCAGCCTTCAGCATTCAACCTATTTGAGGTGAATTAAATTAATATTGATCTTGGGAAAATATCCATCGTCTTTATCACTGTTATGCACGCTGTTACTGATGCATCATTTAAAACTAGGAAACCTTAGTTTTGCACGTAATACTCGTAATCAAAATCCTGTTTTTGTGATTGATATCATTCCATTTTAACAATAAATCTATCCATGTTTGCAGAGAATCCCTTGAAACTAGTTGCTCATTATCATCGTTTAGTTCCCAATCTAAATAAATACTACTGTTAGGGGAAAGTGAGGTAAGCTCTTGAAACATCTTTTTTTCAAAAATGTGACGGGCGACTGGATACTGCGAGTTAGACTTAGCATAATCGCCCACGAGCACTTAACGCAATTTTTTCCTTTAAATTGTTGCCAATCCCTTATTTTGTCATTTCATTTGAATGAAATATGTTTTCAAATATAACAATTATTTTAAGAAGTATAGGATAGAACAAGAAAAGAGAAATGTCAATATATGGGACTTAAGGGCTGTGGCATGTCTAAAATATTACAAATAAATTTCGCGCTATTCGCTCGTTACCCGTGGAGTTCTAAGAATGAGATAGAGTAGCCAGGTAGTGCATCCAAGGCTTTTAGGGGATTCTCTCTGGACTAGGGACAGGCGCGAATAGGAGGTACTGAGGGGATAGTGAGGCGATGATCCGCTTTTGAGATGGGGGGGGTAAGTAAAATCTAGATTTTATCGCGATGGGCAATGTGAAGATGCAACGTCCGATGAGGGACCAGCCTTGGAAACTGGACTACTATCTGTACAATCACGTCAGGGTATTCTGCTGGTAGCCTCGATGCTGAGAGGAAAGCCATATGGATAATTTAGTTGTACATTTATGTAAGGTTCGTGACTAAAAGTACTATCAGTATAGGTTTTGGCCAAGTGGAGGATCCAGGAACCCTGATATTTTGGCCATAGATATTGCTCTGAAGTCATTGGGTATAGCTTCATTTAGACTCATCACTTACCACTTGACGTCAGGGAGAAGCTGTCTAGATTTCCAATAATGGAGGGCTTGGAGGGGGGGGGGGTGGGTAACATAGTGCACGAATAGCCAGAGTAAGCCTTGTTACCGTATCTTGATCGCATTGTCAGCGTTGTATGTAGTCTACGCCACGTACTGTCATTACGCTTCACCTACACACTTTCAGGATATTTTGCACCGTATTGGTCCCTATAATTAGACGTACGTATGCTTAAATACGTGGTGTAACAAGAGGACCACTGCAGTGTAGATAACGATAGGGAGATGAGTGCCTTTCCAAAAAATAACATGTTTTGATTCAAGTCAATGCGTTTCTAGACTACGTTTTTCATTGAGCTCAGATGAATGCAACTACGGATTTGCGCGGTAGCGTAATTTACTCCCTCTCTTTCTATGCACCATGCAGTACCCATCGGTCAAAACAGACATTTCATCATTTCCAATCCACTTTCGAGAAAATATCCTATATTTAAGGGGCATAAGCAGTTATCCATCTTTATATTTGAACTTGAGCTTCTATTTTCAAAACTGTACTCTTATTTCCATTACAATCATCTTTCATGACGTTTCTAAATATGGGGTGCGTTTTAGTCAACCGTAATAGTGTTAGTTTTTGATTGACAGGACTATTGTGACGTCACCCGAATGACGCAATTGCCATGGTAGTCAGTCATGTGATCATCTAACAGAACTAACAGCATCAACTGGGGTGCGTTTTTGTCAACTGTTAGTGTTAGTTTTTGATTGACAGGTCTATTGTGACGTCACCCGAATGACGCATTCGCCACGGTAATCATCTAACAGAACCAACAGCCTCAACTGGTTGTTAGTGCTGTTAGAACTAGGCCACGCCTACTAACAGTTGACTAAAGCGCACCCATGATTACTAATTCGTGTTTAGATTTCACACTTAGGTTTTTCACTTAGTTCATAGAGCAAGAGTATCCTGCTCAATGTTTTAACCATATATGAATTTGCCTAGGGGGATATGACAATTCAATCGGAATAACTGCAGTTACCCTTTAATTGTTTGTACCATAAACAAGGAAGGGACTTACTGTCATATATCGCGATATGGCCAACACCCCCACACGATTGTCTATCATCGTCGTTACACGGTTTGAGGCACTGTGTTCTCTCTGACTGCACTGCCATAAGCGGAGCATTATTACCACAGTAACACCTCGAGCCATCCTCGAGACCAGCATAGTTATATCTGTTCTCGTTACACATTTTCGTACAAATCTCGATAGCCATCTCGTCAATATCACCACGGAGCCGTTCATAAGTTACGAACGGCGGCATCTGCGGATCGAATGGGTAGCAGCCGATGAATGCAGGAGCTTCACACATATGTAAACAAAACAGAAGTACACACATGAGTAATAATGCAAATACTTTTTACGTAGTTCTAACTGATACAGTTCCATCAACCAAAAAAATTTTACTCTCAACATTGCCATTTGCTATTTTTTTTTTAATTTAATGCACGACGTACGATTTTGACGATACTAGTGCCCTACTTAGGTATGGCATTGACGTCATCAATGGACAGTATCATACTTTCAATATTTTATACATCAACAACGCAATCAGCTATGAAAATGGAGGCTGGATGGGATAAGCTTCATTTTCCAACCTTCAAAATATATATCCTTGTATTCATAGACTTTAGGAACACTTTAAACAGTCACTGCAGGAATATCTTTTTTTTTTTTTGGCCCGATGGAAGATGTTTTAAGAGTTATCACAGACATCCCACACATACTAACAGAAGATTACGTGACCAATAGCGTTTCCACCATTCGAACGTAATAATACATACCGAGATGGCCGCCGGACTACTCTCATTTGCGTAATTTGATGATGAATTTGCAACATTTCAGTCAGTGGAGGAACAATATCGCATTCCTTCATTTTGGGCGTTTAATTTGGCCTAAATTTGCATTTTGCACAAGTTTTCTTGCATACTATGTCGATACTGAACCACTTTAGTAAGTCCAAAATTTACGCACAAGACATGGGTCAAATGACAAGTGATGTTGTTCACGTGTTGAGCAATAGCTTTAGGAAAGAAGGAACCAACGAGTGAGAAGCAGTTTGGCTTTTTGTCAATTATTCCTGGTTACAAGATGCCAAGAAATCGAGCTTAAAGTGCCTCCATGTGTTTGTACAATGAAATACATTGATACGGCCGACACCTCTATGCTTTACTTTATTTGACGATTACAGGTAGATATGGTTCATGACTATAAATCCACAATTAAAAAGTTTCTGAACCATTCATATGAACGAAGAACACCAGAAACGATGAAAAAATCCACAAAATTCGCGGAGGTATTTTGAAAGTAACCGTCGTAATTACAGGATATAGGCCGCGCCCACCATACAGAATGATCATGAATATTCAGCACTACATAGATACTTCGATCAGCTGTTCGCTTTCTCAGAGTAAACACGAATTACGAACAACATCCAAATACCTGTACACAACTGCGTATGCAGCCAAAGTGACGTGAGTGGCAGACCAGATATTGATGTCGAGAATTTTAGACGTTTCCATTAAATTTTCCTAACGACTAAAATGGTAAGTTTATTACTAACTGCATCGAGAGGTGCACGGTGAAGACCGATTTGTACGGAGGCAAGATCACTGTGAACAACCAACACTACAACGCATTACCTTATGTGTGTTCATTAGGTTGTCACAGTATAGGCTTTCATAGGCCCCAAGACTTACGGCCCTAGATACATTCAAACACGAAGTACATTGTTAAACATCGAAGGATCCTTCACGCACACAAAAAGAAGCACCATTGATATGGAATGTTTTCGCCGAGCGGCTGAGGAACATTGCGGAAGACCTTCGATGTGTATTTGTTCCTAGCACTGCCACAATTGTG
>WURT03653909.1:0-18793 GCA_009936505.3 Holothuria glaberrima
TATATATATCTAGAAAGGTACGCATCTCGCCATGTCCATACCAAACTACATCTTTATGGCAATCTCTCAGGAGTTTAATGTTTGACTTTCTAAAAACAAACTATTTCTAACTTCAACAAAGTGGCCAGCATAAAACTATGGCATCACAATTTGAAGCCACTATTTTTCCCAATGGTTGGTCTCCCTTTTCATTCCTCTCTACGCGAGTGCTGCTTTTGATACTTCAGTGGTCCTGTTGAAACGGCATGTACGGATTTTTTACTCGAATAACCGTTGAATTTATGTAAACATTTTGTTTATTGTTAGCAGATTTTCTTTCCAAAAATCCATTAGTTTTCTCTTTTCTGTACCACTTGGTACTAAAAAGTTACTATGTAGCAAGTTCTTCATTCATTTTTAGGTTAAAACTTGAGTTCTTCTCAAAGCCGTTTTGTTACTCTCTATAGATTGTTCAACCGCACTATTCAGGCAATTTCATTAACTTGAAAGCTGTTCTTTTCAATTAACATTATTTAAAGCAATTCCTTTAGATTACTTGGGGTCTGTCAAAGATTCAAAGATACCTGAACATTTAACCCCGGCATCTTTGGTATGGTCACAGTTGTTTTGTCCAACTGGGGGAATATTACAGTCAAACACCGACTCTTCTGTTCCAAAGCATTCAACATCATCAAGCCAAATGGATCCAGTCCCTGGTTTCACAGCAGACCCATGGATTGCTATCCCACCATCTCCAAGACCAAGTTCACGGCAAATGACTGCTGCATCCAGATCGTCCCAAAAATCATTACACACCGTGCCCCACAATCTATTGGCAAACACTTCAACACGACCGTCATGCGGTGAATCTCCATCAACAATTCTTACGTCTGTAAGATTACAACGGAAATTGTACTTAAAATCATCCAATTGAACTGGATGTTTTTCAACTTCTCATTAGAGATGTCTTATTCATTTAAAATGTAAGATGAGATGAAGGATTTCAAATTTTTGAATGGCATATCCACGTAATTTTAGGAAATATTGCACCACAACAGTTTTGCAAAAATAAGCAAAAGTGCTTTCGATGACATATCACTTCCCTTCTCTTTAAACTGTTAAAGGTCAATGACGTTTTCAAATTGGATGAAGGTAAATCCTCGGTGTTTGATATAAGATTAAGAATGAGGTAATCCATGAAGTTACGGATCTCATCTTCCACCATCTCCCAAATGTTCCCTTTAAGCCTTGTGGTCTGATAAAATTTTGAAAGGTCTGAAAAGCCTCACCGAATTTTCCAGCTATATCTCATAAGTTTGAACTTCATCGAACCTCACTGTAAAATAGGAGTCCACGACAAATTCAGCAAAATTTAGACCAATGTGGTCTTTTTGACTTTTAGGCTGCTTCTTTCTTATATTTACATCTTAGCAACTATAAAGGAGAAATTTATAACTTTCATCCTACTAACCTAGATTTTGTGGTGTAATGTCTTTTTCCAACATCGTGATAAAGAGTAATTAACTTAAAATAAAACTTTATTGACCTTTAACCAAAGGCTCTAATGACTAAACATGCAAAAGTCTGCATGGCAAAACTTGATCACAATTACGGATTTGGGAACAGTTTATCAAATATTTTTCGTACAATTTCGGTTTATTTGTTATATATTTGACCTTTACCGTTGACCCCCAGCAGTAAACACAAAGCACTGGTTCATTATTTTTTCTATTTTCCATGTATATAATGGCTTGATGCTTCACATTTTATCAGCAGATGAGGGTTAGAAACTAATTTTGTAGCATATACATGGTAAGAGGGACAAATGGGGACGGGGAGGCGGTTTGAGTCTCCTCAATCGTCTGACTGCGGATTCTGAGATACCTTTGAACCCCTGATAATTTAATAATGGTGTCTCGACATATGAGCACAAAACTTCAGTGTAGATATTAAAATTTAATAATCGTTATCATCGTAATGATATTCTTTGATTTTAAAGTACACTCATCCTTAACGTAAGTTGTGTAGAGATGAAAGACAAAAGGAATATGTGCAATTACGTGTTTTTAAGTATGTGGGTATATAAGGTTAATTTAGGTAAAGTAAGGTAAGGTTGGGTTCGGGTAGGGAGGTAGGTAGGTAGGTAGGTAGGTAGGTGGGTGGGTGGGTAGGGAGGTGGGTAGGTAGGTATGCATATTTGATTAAGTTATCAGTGATATATGCTTTCCATAATTAGTATATAAATTTATCACATTAAGAGAAGCAAACCTATTGTTTTAGGAAATTTAATAGTCATTAAATTGTCACCAGTGGTATAAAACCAAGAACATTATGAACACGATATTTTAAGATAGTAATAAACACTCATAGTTCTTGATGTATGGATATGTCATATGACCAGAGAGAAACGTATTTTTGTATTGAAGAATTAACGGTCATGTGGGTTCAACAGAGCTGAATCTACAGAAGACTTTTAAACCCCTCAAATCACGTGATATCTGAAGATGGCAACGATGGATACTTTTCATATTGGGTTTAAAAAAATTTTCACAGTAAGTGTGGTTCTTTTTTGCTTTTGATGGACGTTAGAAAGCATTATGGTCACCAGAGGTCAAAACCGAAAAACTGTAACCACGATATTTCAAGTTAGAAGTAATGGAGACTTTTCATACTTGATATATAAATTTGTCATATAAAGGGAAAGATCCCAGTTGATTTAGCTGCATTTGCAAGCTCGTTTGTTGTCACCAGACGTGAAACTACGCAAACTTGTTAACTAACTGTAAAACACGATATTTCAAGATTAGACAGTGAACCCTCCAAACTGTGTCGTTTCGCGACCAACAAAAAGAGATGACTGAATGTTGTTATCATCCCCAGGGTAAAGTTAAATAGAACAACATATATCTTTTCACAGGGCTTAGTCTAGTAAATTCGTGATTAATTTCAATTATAATTACCAAAAGATGAAGTTACAAGAGGTACGATGTGTCCATATTGTACTTAAAAACAGCTTACGATTAATGTGTATTGTTGTGGTGTAGTGGAAAGTGCTCGGTTTTCCATCCTTACGGTCCGGGGTCTAATCCCATGGAAGGACGTATTATAAAGGCTAATCCCGAGGGATCCAATATAGTTGACATTTGTAAGCCGTGTTCAATAATGCAATTGTTTAAATGACGGTCAAAAGTCGTTTGAGGTGAAAAGAGTTCAAAACGTGGAATCTCCAAATGTAACTGTGAGGGATTATAAACACAAGCATGTGGACTACCCATGTTATTGATAGGGGATCTCATTGTTTTGATGGAGGTAAAAGGACATGAAAGGTCACAACGGATCAGATCATGAAACATCGTTAAACTTGATACTTCAAGAAAGATACTTTTGAGCGATAAACCTGAGGGCAACATAACATTTCCTTTCGACAAGGAATCACTTAGACTTTTGGCAAGGAATCACTAAGTCTTTGGGGTTTGTTGATATAACATCTGCTCATGATTCCAAAAATAAAAAACATAGAATTCGTCGGAAAGGCAATTGCCAACTTAAATTTTCACTCTAAGTAGGATATTCAGGACCAAGTTGTAGTATACAATAATCTACTGATCAAAACAACTGAAGTGACCCCGGATGTTGTGAGGCACGCATATAAGTTGCAGATTGCAAGTTTCTCAATTTTGGCATAAAGCTGCTCTATGCGCGATAAATAATGAATGGAAGAATGTTTTATGTTGGGACTAAATATGGGATATTTTATTTTTTGTGAACCCTGTGTTCTCCTTTTAAAAATTAAATTACAGGTTAATTTACCTTTCACGCCTTCAATTCACCTTTCTCCTATGATGTCACCAACTGGGCATGCCTAGGTTTTGATGGTCAGTGCAACAAGTTGCCAACTTCTAATTTGATTGGACTTATTGTTTTAGGAGTTTGCTCACACTCTACTACACATACGCAGATAAAAACAACCACATTCACACTTCTGATGCCAGGTAAATATCTTATCTCCCAATGAATTTCATGTGCAAGTAGGGTGAATAGGTGATTCATTTTCTACGACAATCGTCCTGCAGCACCTCATGTTTTAAAAACCGTTAACTGGACAAAATAGTTTATCGCAACTGCAAACTCTCTTGGCTGTGTAGTCAACAGCTTGAATATACAGATGATGCACCGCTTTCATTTAACCCTTTCACTGCCATCCCGATGTTTCCTATTGGGCACAGCCGTCTAGGTAAACACACTTTCAGACATTACTGGCAATTTATTTAAAATGTGATATAAATTTTTAGCTAAACAGAATTCGGAGTTGGTCTGAACATGAAAATTTTAGAATGTACATTTCTCTATCAGTTGCCGGTTTCTTAAGTGGGTCGAACATATTCAAAATGACGGCCGATTGCCTCGACTCGTGTAACTGGTCCCAGCACAATGCAGCCTCTTCAACCACTTCGAGATCGCAAATTCTCCCATGGAAAAGCACCCTTACTATTAACAAAACCCTTATAACATCCAATATGTTCAGGGACATATCGTATGATTTTATATAACAGTCTTTTTCGGAGCTACCTCAGAGTTTCCTACGCTGTTTCAAAGATAAGAATTAGTTCGTCTGACTTGCTCAAGGATGCTGCCATTTCGTTTGCACTGTTTATTGTTACTAGTTCAAGGTATGACAACACTCCCAATAGTGTCGTCCTTAAAAATTACGTGTAGAAGCTATTCAGAAAGTCCCACCAACTTCTGGGGATACATTCATAAAGGTAGTTTGGTCATTTCAAACGTGTAGGTTGGATACGTAGTAATCCGTAAGTAGCCGTGAACAGATTACTAATATTACATATCTGGCTGTGAAAGGGTTAAGACTTTCTTCAACTAACATTTTCCTTTTTTCTTGTACTACACTACAACATTGATACCTTAACTATGGATGTTGTAGAAATTAGGTTAACATCATGCACAGCTTTGATGACGTTACCTGAACATTTAATACCAACTTCGTCTGAAGATGAGCAGTCTATTAAATCAATATCGTGGTTACAATCGAAAATGGACAACTCGTTTCCTTTGCATCGGACATTCGTCAACCAGGACGGTGTGCTTACTTCAACGAATTCAGATGCTTTTAGAACTCGCCCAGATGTACCTAACTGGAGTTGTCGGCAAATAACTGACGCCTCATTTTCGTCCCAAGAAGAATCACATATGCCACCCCATACGTGATTAACTGACACTTCGACTTTCCCCTCTTTAAAGCTTTTCCCTCCAACGAGGCGAACATCTGAAAATAACAACAAAAGTGTGATACATTCTACAAATTGGGACAAATGGAAATAAGTGACAGTACTATTTCAAATGCAGTTGAATCGCTTCCGTTATTTAATATTTTTTCTAAGACAAAATAACCTGTAAAGATGGCAGCTAACGTTTAAGAGGAGACATACTTTGAGAAGTTCTTTTCGGGTACTTTTATAATATTCAGATAAATTGAAATTGAGAAAGGATCCCATCATTTTGCAAACCATTTCTCGCTTCAAGCATGTGCATAAAATACCTCCACACTTTACGCTGGCATCCCTGGTGTGGTCACAATTTTTCGTTCTATAGCCGACATTGTTGCAACTGAATATGGAAGATTCTTGACCCAGACATTCAACGTCGCTCAGCCACACAGGTCCAGCACCTGGTCCGAAAAAACTTCCCACATAGGCAACTGCTGGTAATGCAAATCCTAACTGTTTGCAAAGCACTTCAGCCTCTTTATTTGTCCAGCGACTATCACAAATTGTCCCCCACTCGCCATTTGTAAAGATTTCAACTCGTCCTTCATGAGGTCCAGTTCCTCCCACGAGACGTGTATCTGTTGTAAAGAAAAGTTCTATAATATATCCTTTGGAATACTAAGAATTATTAATGAAGTTTCCTACACATTAAATATTTGAGATTTTCTTTGAAAGGTTGATTCAAATTTGAGGTGTGTTTCCCCTAAAAAACAAGGTTTTCACTCATTTCAGCACATTTTTTGAAACAAGTACTCTTACAAGTATTGCTGATGCTCTTGCTGCTACTGATCACTGCCACTACTCATCGCAACCCTGACCACTATCGAACACCACCTCGAACACTATTGCCACTTGTAGCAAAAATAATTGGATGGAAACTTTTCATTGCACCACCTTCCAATAAGTTTCTGTTTCTTATACTACCGTAAGCTTCCCTCTCTTACACTTAAACATTTTTTTTTTCAATAATTGTTACTGTTTCCCAAGTTTCCTCGAGTTTGAAACGTCTTTGACTAGGTTCTGCTTTAAACAAAGTAGACTCTTCATAGCATGGGCTTAGGCCAACGCACTTTGATAAGCTGTCCTAGCCTCGAATTGAAAGCATTTTATTTGGAAGGCAAATATTACCTCAGCCATTTGATGAGCAAATACTTTGCATTACAACCTTAATTGTCTTAGTTATGTAAATATTTCTTAAAAACAGTGACCATTAACGTGAATGCGAATGTTTACCTGAACATCTAATTGCAGCAACGTCATTGCGCCCACAGTTGTGTTCAAAAATACCACTATGTCGACAGTCAAAGAGGGAAATTTCTTCAGTGTTGCATTGTAGTTCATCTAATATCATATATTCACTCTCACTTACAAATTCACTTGCGCCTGTTACATGTCCAGGATAGCCATACCCTAATTGCCGGCAAACAACCGTAGCATCCAAATCAGAAAAGCGATCGCTGCAAACTGTGCCCCATATAAAATTATGAAAGACTTCAACAAGACCTTCCAATTGGTTTCCTCCGCCAAAAAGACGAACCTCTGTGATGAAGGAGAATATTTAGAAAATCATACGAACACCACTTTAAAAAACATTCCTCGCGAATAATGGCGGGTAGTAAGTGATTCACCCCTTATTGTCAAGACATTGTAGGTGTATTAGTTACTTTAGGCATAATTATTTATTTGCTCCTGCCTAGCAAAAAACTTGACGTTGAATTACTTCTTTAACAATGCTTAAACTAATTTTTTAAGTTAAATTATCATGACTAAGAGTGATTTCTGATACTTTGTCAAACTCTTTTTCTTTGCTTTGTTGCATTCTATCAGGTAGGGGACGTAATAAGACTACCCGCGTGAGAACCAGATAGCCTACAGGCAGTCTATACATCTAAAACATTTTGTAATAGGCAATCTGTTAAGCAGAACAGTTTTATTCAATCATTCCCCACCCCCACTTTGAGCTAGTTGAAAGACAGGTTACCTGGAGGCATGGATGTCATGACCATTGTCACAACCATCAGCTGATGTTGAAACTGATTCACTTTGTAGAGATATAGTAATGCGAAAGGGAAGTAGAATTTACTGAATAGCTGAAAATCTAAACGTTTGCGTTTAATTATAAGTTTAAATTTATATAAATTTGTAAAAGCTTGAATCTTAAACGTGGAAAGTGTGGGTAACATTACACACAAAATCTTTGTAACGTTTCGCAGAATGTTGATTAACATACTTTTCCAAAGGCTACGACCACTCCAGCTCTGTATTTGACAATTTATTTAAAAGGTTGTAAATTGCTTACCTGAACATTTTACGGCCACATCCCTGGAATGATCGCAATTATGTTGACCTATTTCAGAGTGAGAACATTCAAAAATGGACGCTTCATCTCCGGTGCAGGACACGCCGTCCAACCATATTGGCGTGGTACTTGTTAGAGATGATAAAATAGTTACTAAAGTTCCATACTCTCCCATTCCAAGTTGACGGCATACCACTGAAGCTACGTTATCATCAAATTCATCACTACACACCGTACCCCATTGCCCATGCGTAAAAACTTCCACAATTCCATCTGTGATTTCCGCTCCGTCTCTTAGACGAATATCTGCATGTCATGTAAAAAGTAACACGTCCAAGTTGTGCTTGTCTTTGCATACGTATTTAAATGATTGTATTTCCATAGGTAATGGAAATCACGCTGTCCAAATTTTACAAAATTTTAATGTTAATTGTCATTGCAACAACATCAGAATTAGTAACTCAGTATTTCCAGCCCACAAGTCATTTGATGTTAATGCAATCATAAAAAGTATCAAGAAAAGTTCATGCCATATATACTGTGTTCTGAATACATGAACTAAGAAATGAGGTAGACAATTCATACTGGTTTAAGAAATTGATTGCCACAGTCTCACCACAGTTTGTCTGGGGGAAACTTATTAATTTAAAACAATAGAACATACTCTGAAACATTTCCTTCAAATTAAACATTGTGGTTTCCAAATTCCAAAAAGAGGAGACAGCTAAATGACGAGAGAACAACATGCTCTCCATAAGATCAACTTGAGGGTCAATAGAGCTCTTACAAAGCAAATGTAGGGGGCAGGGTGTCATGTTGAGACGAAAGCAGATGACAAGGAGAGGAGTCACTTAAAATTGTAAAGTAGTTTTATTGCTTATACGCCCTTTATTTACCTGAGCATCTTACACCTGCGTCAAATGTATGAGCGCAATTTGTTTCTCCACCTCCAAAATGATCACAATCGGAAAAAGAGGCTTCCTGTCCATTACATTTCACCCGGCTGACCCAGACCGGACCATCACCAGATCCAAATGAGCCTCCTTTGAAGGGAGTTCCAGATTTTCCCAGGTTAAGTTCTCGACAAACCACACTAGCATCCTCTGGGCCCCAGTGTTCATCGCAGACAGTGCCCCATCGAAAGTTTGCAAACACCTCTACTCGTCCTTCCTTTCGATCCTTTCCACCGGCTAGTCTGATATCTTGTATGTTAAGAACAAGACGGACATTTACTGACTTCATGAGTCTGAATGTGAACTCTTAAACAAATATACGTAACCCGACATGAAAGTAACATCGTATTACGTAATCTTCTTAACCTCTCTTTGCAATCCTGCTTTTCAAATATAGTTTTGTTATTCGGAAAGTATTTGCGTTCTTACCCAGGCATCTCACTCCAGCGTCTTGTCCGTGATTACATGAGTGTAGACCGAATGGTTTATGGTTACATTCTATGACTGATGATTCTGATCCAGAACATTCCACCTCACTCATTGCAATAAAACCAGCTCCTCGACCAAAATGGGCTGCGTTGATTGCTGTTCCGGACCTTCCCAATCCCAGTTGTCCGCAAACGACAGCAGCATCGGTATCGTCCCATGCAACATCACAAATAGTTTGCCAGTTTCCATCTGCATAGATTTCTACTCTTCCTTCAAATGGTCTCGACCCCCCAGCAAGACGGATACCTTAATTGCAAAAGATAAATGATCAATATATAAGTGGTATTTTCTTCCACCCTTCTTGGATATCCATACAAGAATACGGAACAATTTATTAAATTGCCTAAACGTACACTGAATACCCTTAGATTCGTAATTTTGCTGTTGAGTGAGCATTATTGTGAAAAAGACAGAGCCTTGTAGAAAACGTAGTAAACAATGATCCTATTAGTCTTAAAGGTTATAAATTGTAACGAAGGACTACATGTGATGTGGGGTACTCTCCACTCTACTTCCCTCCATTTCTTTTAGTGTAACAATATTTAAAGGACAACACATTGATAAGGACGGAATCGTTAAACAATTGTAACAAATAAAAGATGTGAAAATTTCAACATTAAAAGTAATTAAAATGAACATAACAAAAGTTGGCCAAAGATATTCCTCTGTTAACAAGGCACACTTCGCCTCTCAGTACGGTAAGCTTACTGTTTAAAGTATTCAGTGGAACTCTTCATTAATTTTATTGAATTATTAATAGGTCAAATGTGATACATCGCGACGCCTTGTCCATGATTCAAAAGTGGAGTTGCGACGTTTACACATAAATGCCTATTTCTTAACTTTCCTTAAACTATGAAACGGACGATATAAACATGAGCTTTTTTGAATGAAACGGGTTATATGCTAATTTAAAGGATATAAATTTGCATACATGTGTCAAACAAAGCTATTTTACTGTTGGTGTTTTGACATGAGGGAGGTAATAAAACGTTCAGTATGATTGTACTGAATTCGACTATTTCTTTGTATAAAACATGAAAATTTAAGGAATAACTGGAATTTTAAATTTAATGGGAAACTTCAAGAATGAAGCCTCGGTTTGTTTACCCGAACATTTCACTCCTGCATTCTTTCTGTAACAATACTCCGAAGCGAGTTTACCAGTACTGCATTCAAGTAGTGACTGTTCAGTTCCTAAACAGCCAGCATTAGTCAACCAAACGGGAAGGTTTGACGAAAACTCTGAAGTTACAGCAATTCCAACTCCACCAAACCCAAGCTGACTGCACACTACACTGGCATCTATATCATCAAAGTTTGTGCTGCACACTCCACCCCATACACCCTCATGAATGATTTCTACACGTCCTTCATAAGGCAAGTCACTGTCAACCAGCCGGATAGCTATAGGAAAAACAAAACATATGTTGAAATAAGCCTGAATCTGACAGAGTTCCAGCTGCTTGCGTGTAGAAATTAAAACACAGACCATTTTGCTCACAATTTGAAAAAGTACATCTTGCATGATGCTGCAATTGGCATCTTACAATATCCAAAAATTCATCCATCCCCTACGAACAAATTTCAAGAAGTACATTGCATTCTCTCATAAGAAATCTGAAAGGGTGAGAAGGTGAGTGAGTAAATGAGTGATTAGTTAGTAATGAGTGAGTGAGTGATTGAGTAGTGAGTGCGAAATGGTGGAGAGAGTGAGTGAGTGAGATACGTCACACCAAAGTAACAAGGGACAATGAGGCTAATAGGAGTTAAGGTAAGGGCCATCTGAGCATGGGATAACTCGCTTATTTCGTAAAAGGCCCATGCAGATTGACTCATATGGTACGGTAATTCGGTTTTTCCATGTTATCACTGTCACAACATTGTGTCAATTTTTGCCGATTATTTTAGGACTTCAAGGCTAACTTAGGTCCCCAGGAAAACTGGATCGTCTTTGTTATCCGTTTCAGGGCATGGTTTATAAACTGATGATAACATACATGTTTTTGATGTTCTAACCCTTGATGTCTTACTTGCTTAATTCAAAATATTAAACATTTTAGCAAACATTTGTTACTAGATCCATGTATTGCAAAACATTATTTGTCAGTAATGTGTTTAGTAGGTAGGATTCATACTTTCTGAACGTTTGATTTTTTTACAGTGTCTGAAAGTCTGGCCCATCAAACTAAAATTGTACTGTCCACAAAATTAGAAGATCATTTATTTTACTTTTACTGTTTATTAGATGTTGAACGTGTAGCATGAAATTGGTTTTTGCTAGGTCGAATGAAGGTCATTTTTACCTTATCTAGGAAAAGTTGTCCTTGTTCACAAAATGGTTGCAAAAGTGTAATTGTTCGAAGCTCCAAACCTATATCAGCACCCCTGTGAAATTACTTGTTTCCAAGATAATCAATAGGGTTTGATAGTCAATATGGTACATCCTCAAACCAAATGTAAAGGATAGCTATGAATCCTACCTTAAATATTTTTTAAACAAGTTATCACAGTTAGACCCATATGGAGCATGGATTGCACTAAATTTCGAAAAGCAATCTGTTCTGTTACGGTGTTACTCCAAATGATGCATTCACAGCCGAAATATAAAAACTATGCATTCATCCTGTCATAAGACATTGTGTTTACAAGATTATTATATTTTCCTTCTTTTCAAGGAAACTGACGTGTACGATAAACAATACACTCCTTGCACTCAGTTTGGAGCACACACAAACTGTAAGATTCATTTATGTTATACGAGGTTAAACCGTTTGACGTCTGGTTACCCAATATGACGTCAGAATTCCAACTTAGAATTCAGCATTCGTGCACTTCATATTAGCATCCTAATCTGCTAATGCTAGGAATGATATCACTTAATGTTATTCTTCTTGAGATGTTGTGTTTATTACCACTTTCGGACTTTCACCTTTGGTGCCCTAAGATGACGTGAGCCCTGCACCCTAAATAATAAGGCTTTTTTCTCTTAAAAACGTAAGCCTGCTAAAAGTACGCTCTTGTACTAAATAACAACTTCAAAAACCAAGCTAAGAACGTATACTGCTTTCCTGGTGTATGCTAGCGTTTGTGTAATGTTTCCGGCGTACGCAGCTTGGCTTCCATAAAAGCAATACGCTTTTTCTACTGTATGTAAGCATGAAAATAAACTATGAATTCAATTTTCAGAAATGGTGACTTCATGGGCTTCAGTAGTTGACCTTTGACATCCATCAAGGGAAGACGGTTATTTTGCTTAAAATGCATTAACAGGCTGAGTATGTGTCCATGTCTCTTGCTTTGAGATTACTTCTTCACACCAATTTAACTCTGTTGACCTTAGATGCCTTTGAACTCCAATAAAATATGGTTCTTACTCTCTGTTTGATACAAAAACATACAAGAAGTAATAACTTTCTAAGTTATCCTTCTAAGGAGTTCGTGTTTACAATAATTGGGCATTCGACCTCCGGCAGCCTCGTTTTGAGCGCCATCAAAACATAAGCCGTCTCTATCTAACAATATACATTTACATTCTACCTATGAAAAGTATTCTTGCTTCGTAGTTTGATATGTCGTATTGCAAGGGCTTGATTTGAGGATAGATCTTCACGAAATAAAAAGCATCATTTCTTCTTAGTTTGAAACATCTATATATATATAGATCAGAAACATCCGTAATACCTGTCACAAGCTATCCGCCACTTTAACAAATATAAACATCTATGTATATGCATAGACACGTCATCATCCTCATACACGTAACCATCTAAGAGGAAAATGCAGAAGGCAAGGACTGCGTAGAACTATTATTTTCAAATTGGCACTTACTCTTAACAACGTTACTTGTTCACACTGTGAGATGAAAGTTTTTTTTGGAAGTCAGATAACATTGAACAGTGTGAACCATGAGGAAGGAAAACTGATGAGTTATGGCAGTCAAGGACACCATGTCTGATGTTTGATAACCGTTCACTTACACCATAAAGAAAATAGTTCTTTCACTTAATAATATTCAACTCGACATGCTCATTATATCCACCATGGTAAAAGTGTCTTCCTTAATCAATATTCCACGTAAAGACCCTTGAGGCAATCCCGATTTTGTAATTCCAGCCAGGTTTAATTGTACAAGAGTTTTGAACCCTATTTTGCAGGGGTGACAAAAGCGGTTAATTTATTTCATATTTTGTGTATAATATTCTTTAGTTTTATTAACAGATGACAGTGTTCGACAACCATGCATACTTCCTCTTTAATAAGTTTTGATATTTGTCAGAAAGGTTTCCATCATCAATGTTTCAACCAGTTATGTCAAACAACGTCATTGGGTAAGGAATACGAAGTTATTTTGACTGGACATGTTTCTTCCACATTCTAAGATTAAAATCCATCAACTGTACCGTTCTGGACAAATGTTTGCACATTTTCAGAGGTAACTAACTTAATTTTCAGGTGACCTCACAAAACTCGTGACCTTTTCCAAAGGAAACATGGTTCTTGTATTCAGTAGAAGGAACTCAAGTACCAAGCATGGTATCTGTCACATCTTTCCGTTCTTCAGATATCGTTATAAAGTCTTCGTACTTTGCCATTAGTTACAACAAACGGTCTTTACCGGTGCGGTACTGTTGAAGTCAGGTACACGTAAAAATCCTGATGCGAGACACTCTTGTCGCATTGACTGACATAAAAATTGAAACATGTGCAATTCTCGCATGCAGTATTTTTACGTGTACCTGACTTCAACAGTATCTGTGAGCAAACAACTAAGGCGAACGCTTTTATGTGTTCGAAACTTTGGAATCATTAAAAACATGGAACAGTAATTTATTAAATCTAGTTTAACTTTTGAAATAAGTTGCAGTAGAAAAGTAGTGAGATAGCGCTAACCTCCCTGCCCAGTTATACATATTTGCTCATCCCAAAAAGAAGCAATTTGATCCGGTTAACATGTTACTCCAAAGACGTACCTCTCTCAGAGTACAAAACCTGAATCAACAGAGAAGCAGTGGGCAGTTTTTACCTTGTGTGTCCACTCCAGAACTTACTTGAGCATCTAATAACAGCTGTATTGGTGTACGGGCAACTTATACGGACACTTTCAAGTGTGTGAGTACAATTAGACAACTCTGGCTCATCACCGTTGCACTCTACCACTGTCAGCCAGCTCTGCGTTGTTGACGTGCCGAATATAAGACCATCCAACAAGGTAGCCGGGACATCATAACCAACCTGCCGGCACACGACATTTGCGGCATTTTGGTTCCACGAATTACTGCAAATAGTACCCCATTCGCCATTAAGTAGGATCTCTACGATCCCTTCATGCTCTCCTTTTCCACCGACAAGTCTCACTCCTGCAACAAAAAATAATTCCAGCTTGTGATAATAGGTCTAACATGAGTCTTATTGAGTGAACACTTGTCACATTGAAAATATCATGACTATGGTACATGCGGCGATGTTTAAGACCTCTGTCCGCAGGACTTTTGGTTTTATCAAATTTAACTGTAATTACAATTCACTAACAAATTCAGGTCTTCCTGAAATGCCACATAAAGTACTCCAATATTTAGTTACGTAAATCTTTTTACTTAGCAATAGATGAAGAACTCACTTGAACTGGTTGCTTGCACAGGTGTTGCTAAACAAGAAAAAAATAAAATGGTTTTTAGTGCTTACGTAAGACGTTATGACCTGATTATGCTATGGTTTATATTTTACTCTTAATTGATAACAACCTCTGCCAGAGGAAAAATTTGAAAAGGCACCCGACTATTTTCCAGTACAATGAGGGGGAAATGTAAAGTATTCATACACAAATACAGTTTTAGTTGATAAATATTATCTAAGTATGTTTGGTTAGTCGGCCCTGAAACTGGATCAGTTCGTGAAAGAAAAACCACTGCATTGTATAGTAGTATTGTCTTTGCGTGTAGAGCTCACTGTGTACAAAATAGCGGGCATTGTATGGTTCTTACTGTGTAGCCCTTTCAATGTCACATTTCACATTTCAAATAAAAAGGGAGGATACAGGGCTACTGGTAGTTGAAATAACATCATAAACTGCTTCTTAATAAATCTGGCCTGATATTACCATGCTGTTAGGCGATAGCGTAAGCTCTTAACACCTGAAATGAAAACTTTGTGCCTCCATGTAAGTACTAAGCTCATTAAAAGGTAGTACTTACATGTTGCCAAGATGTACGGTGGCCGTGACGGTTATAACCTTGGAAGACCAATGGTGAGCCGGGTACCGAAGAGGGAGAAACTTGCTATATTCGTAACCAAAGTAACATAACTGTATAGTTACTTGGACAGAGCACGTCAGTGGGAGAGGGATCCACCTTTAAGTTAACCCTTACCACCATATCATGAGTGGTAAAAATGAAGAGTTTTACTGACCCTTTCTCTAATTGAGTTTCTGGCTCAACTTATGCCTATACACGGGTCTTCGGGAAGTGAATATTGTTAATTAGGGGAGGGGACAAGGCGAAGGGTCACCACCTACTTTACACCATATTATACCGATATACAAGGCCTTTCAAATAAAAAAAAAAATCCCAAGGGTAAGGATAGTCTTTTCCCATGTTTTTTTTAAACGCCCAGTTTTGAAACATCATAAGCCTGCCTCTTGTCATAAGCCCAGCGGTGCCATTTAGTAATTGTATATTTTAACTCAATCCCATACCTATACTACGAGTACCGCTTTCTTTTTGTTTGTTTTTGAAGGGCCTATTTAGTTATCATACCTCACTGAATTTAAGCAGTTGACCATCATAGTCTCAGGGTCATGCTCTGTATATACCACAATTCGAGTTGTCATCATCTACTCTACAAATTGTGGCCACTTTTCATATGGCATTTGTACAGAAAAAGCATTACCATTACAGATGTCGATCTAATAACATTCATTACCCGGGAGTTGCAATAGAGCAAACATCCCAGACAATGTACCAAAAACAAATGTGACGCTATGAACAATCATGACAAAAGACTCCAATAACATCCATAACCAAACCTTTTTCCTCTTTCCATCTCTGTCCTACGAAGAAACTCTCCCTCTGAGCAGATGACGCACATGACTGCTAAAATGAAGCAGCCGATCATCAGCCGTTAGTTTTTTTTTTTTTTTTTGTAAATACTATCGAGGCTAAAGTGAGAGGAGCATGTTGAGGATGCAGCCGTTCTGCAGTGGTCTGAATTATTCCTTATACTTACGTCCGATGGAATAAGATGTCATAGCCGCTATTCAATAGCACTTCATCATTCCCTACTTGCTTGTTACATATGTCTTTTAATGACAACAAAATGAAGACACTGTCCACTTCTAGCGAACTTAGGTACATTCTCGCATCTCATTTATATTTGAAGTTTGCAGTATTCTTGCTCTTCTGTATAAACCCATGTCTACCAACTTGCAGCCTGACGCCTTGGCTTTTAGGCTACAAAAGGCAAGTTAGTAATTTTGGAGTTTGCATATTGGCTTAGCTCAGCATTTTCGGTCATCACAATTTTAATCGCTCTATTTACATGCAAGGTATGCGTCTATGGTCTAACTTTGCACTGCATCAGGTTACAGTTTCTCACAGCTGGTAGCATTTTACCCTGCAGTTACAAATTTACTTTTATACGTTGCCAGCTTTATTGCTTTATTACATGGCAACATGGCTATGAGCTGCTCTACCTTCGCTCTTTTAACTTAAGTGCCGTCTAACTATTGCCTTTGTTACCTGTTTATTGACATTTGATGTAGAAGCTACATGTTAGTTTCGCCAACTTGTTTGATTGTGTATTTTTTTAGTATCTTCTTAGTAACTGGGAGGCTGGATTAGCGTTGGGGGATTGACATCGTCTGACCTTCTGGGAAGGCACATTCCACAGTAAAAGCCCCAAGTTTTCTAATAGAACGGTGCAAAATTGTCAAGTTTCCTTCAATTAAAGTTTCAAATGTCTTAATAAACACCCCCAATTTCTGCCAAAATTTGCGTGTTCCATCCTTCAAACAAGCCATCGCCTTTGCCGGGCCTTGGGTAGCTGCTCACATCATATCTTCGTCAAGGCCAAGTCTTAACACTGGGTAACGCTAACATCTCTCATAGACAATATTTCCAGTGGGCAGATGTGATGAATCACACCCACTGCCAAGTTGTCTCCCAGTTACACACTAAAATTGAGGAAAACCGTCCACCCTAAGGATAGGGCGTAAAAATTTTCTTTGGTAGATTTAAAAAATTAAAGTAAGAATACCTGAACATCGGACCCCAGCATCTTCGGAGTGAAGACAGTTTCGGCGGTTTGATGTAACATAAGGACAATCAAGTATCGAAGTCTCATTTCCATAACACCTTACATTATCTAGAAGTATTTCACCTTCACCTTCCCCAAAGTAAGCGTCTGATAGAGCCGTGCCGTACATTCCCAGCCGCAGCTGTCGACAAACTACCGTAGCATCTTCATCATCCCAGTCATCATCACAGATGGTTCCCCACTGCATGTTCTTCAACACCTCCACTCTACCTTCCATTGTATCCACGCCATTGACGAGACGGACGGCTGTTTGAAAGGTGTGCGAAAACAGGTTACGTGACTTAGTGTAAGATGAATAAACGGGCATCTTATGTTCTAAAAAACAATACGGGGATGTTTTTCAACAAAATTTCCACCCTTGTCACCTTACAGATTTCTAAATGAATTAACAATTGAAAATACCCCCTCACCGTGTTAAACTAGATTGATGTCTATACTTTAAAAACATTACAGATTAACCGAAAATATTCATTGAAACATTAAAAGCAATGTTAACAGTTTAAAGACAAAATGTATACATATCGATACATCTCGTATATTGTAGGCTATCACTATTAAAGGAATTTGTCTAGAGTACCTGATAGAAATGGAACTTCCAACTTTTCATTTGACTTAGAGCATTACATACTTGGCGGATAGGTCACCACAGAAACCATCATCAACGAATTTTCCAACGAGACTTGTAAATGAATGTGTGAACCTTATTATGTACAACAGAATGTTATCATACCAAATTCCCCGGTAGATGTAGTCTGTGTTGTATCGTTCGTAAACTGTAAAAAGCTTAGTTGTTTGTTTTCTTGTCGATTTCGCTAGCGTAACATTGTTCAATGATAAACTTATTTACCGCAGATAAAGGTATGTGGGCAGGTAATTGTCATACCTGCCTATGTCATGTAAAAGCATTGAAAGCATGAAAACTGGTGGAAATTCGCATCAAAACTCATCAAAAACTGACCATTTTACAAGACAACATCCGTTTTGCTCTTACATAATAAAAGAACATGTGTCTTCATATGCTAAGCTGTTACGTGGAAAGAGGGACTTGTGAGATCTATCTTTTGTCATCCGTTGTTTCTTTATTCTCTATTCCAAGGACAGTTGTAATGTTGGGTTCCAGCTAGTAATTTATTGTTTGAAGTTGCTATTTACTATTTTGAAAATGTCCTAATTGAACATCAGACAAGACACTATTAGCTGGTGAGTAACTAAAAGATATTTTAAAAGGGTTAACGATAGAAAAAACTTCTTTGCAGCTTTTCACACCGCAGATTCTGCATAGCAAATGATAAATCTCAGGAACGTTCCAACTTAAAAGCTTCATATATTGAAAACAGAAAACCTTATTCATTCTAAATGCAATGGATTTATAATTTGGGGATGTTAGTGTATCACTGTTCACTAAAAACAAGTTCCATTTTCAAAATGGATTTTCCACCTCTGTCTGGACAGCTCTTTTTGCATAACTTTTTGCCAAA
>WURT03653920.1:0-10988 GCA_009936505.3 Holothuria glaberrima
CAGTTTACAACCAATTGGTTCAAGTCGAGCCGGCCACGGCCTTTTTTCCAGTTGTGGCTCACTGGCTTGTTTTCCCTGTGAGGCATAACTAAGCTGCAATTATTACTACTCATTACATAATAATTAGTACAAGCAGTGTGAGTAGGCATGTGCTTGAAGCTTGATAAAAGGGCACTGATACTGATGGTTATCTGAATTAAGGAAAGACAGTTTCCCAGGTGTTTCCTTTAACTTTTTTCTTCACACGCCAGCTGGACTACTGATCCAAAATTCTGGATAGTCCGCAAGGTATTTTCACTAGCCCGCCTATTTTCACATTCAAAAAGAGAAATAAATATTTGCTTTATTAATTATTGAACAACAATACATACAGATGACAGGCAATATGAAGGGGAATGAGAATAGACTTTTGAATTAGTAGAATATGGAGAATCTAATTCAGGAAGTTCGGAAACATAGAAATGGGATTAGATTTGTTGAGAATGTCATATCAGTCGTTCACTTCACATCGGTGTGTGTAAAGACTGACAGTATCCTCAATGGCCGGAAAATGGGTGGTAAATAACGAAACTAATCGTGACAGCTGGTATACAGGTTTACTGAAGCCGGAACTAAGATCATTTTTTGTGATAAATAGGTCTGATTGTGCGTAGTAAATAATTTTTCACTGCAAATAGGGGGTAGTCAGACTTTTTAACTACACAACCGTACTACCAAGAGGAGGATTTTCCCTCGCCCGCCGATGTTTTCAGGCGCAAATGGCCAGCGTGCGAGTGCTAATTTCAAACCCTGGTATCTGTCCCTCGTTTTTAAGGGGCAACATGGCAAACAGGACAGGCACTGATGACATTTGCTGTTGGTGCTGTTAGTTAGCCCTAGGCCTGAAAGGGAAATCACAAAAAAGTGGGTACTACCTGTAGCTAGTACCAAGTTTAAGCAGGGTAGATTGTAGTAGTAGATGAAGTGGAGTGTCTTGCTCAATAGCATAACACAGAAACCCTGGAAGGGCTTTAACTTACAACCTTTGTTCCTAGTAAGACTCACAACTTTCTTATAAGCAATGCAAATTGAGGGCTAAAATCACAAAATTTTAATGAGATATGTTTGCACAATAATTCTTCTGAAACATTTTGCATGCAATAAAGAATGTGCCCACCCATATAGGGGTATTTTCACTCTTAGAGGGTACAGACGAATGAGAGAATTTCTGTAAAATATGATGTTGTAGTAGGTGGCATGCTCTTGTATAACTTTCCATGTGTGCAGGTGACTTTATGGAATCCTTTCAATATCACACTTTACTTATAGGGCATTTCACAGTTGAATGATTCAATACCTCTAATCACAGAATTGTTGACAAGGTTCACTTCAAGTTGACTTTGCACTAGAATGGTGGTAGTGTAAGATACATATGGGGCATTGACCTGAATTCTTGACAAGGTCATAACTTAACAAGCTCTATTACATTTAAGTGAGTAAAAAGAGCTTTTAATTAATGATTTGCTACTGTATTATAGAATGGCATAATGCTAGAAAAAATGAAAAAAACTTTGCAGCAAAGAGGCAATAAGGCATTGCATGTCCTTTTTAACTAGATACAATAGAGTACTTTCCATCAGTGCTGAAAATCACAACTATAATGGTAGATTGGCTCCTTAAAGACATACACTCCTCACCCTCAAGTATATTTTTAGTGTGGGAGGTATCAAAATTCTCAGTTGGTGACTGTTCTTTGATTGATAGCAAAGTTTGAAAATTCAAAAGATACTGAGTACAGTAGCTCACATTCCTTACAATGCAGAGAGAGTGCTTGGATCACACATTATAGCCTTGTTTGCTCCAGCAGGACATGGCCTACAGCAATAACATAGGTTTGTGGTAGCACAAGGAGGAGAATTATACAGTTATGGGAGGAGCTACAAGTTGCAAAGTTGGGAGAATAAGAACTGTCTGGGATGACAAGATTTGCCTATCAAAACACCCTACAAAAGTGCAATCATGACCCTTTAGTTTGTGAGGAAGGCTAAGTTTTGGGGAATTTTGAACTTTAAAGATGGCCTTACTGGAAGAAAATCAAATCTCCCCCATCCCCCTTTTATCAGTACATAGTTCTGAGCATTTCAAATTATAGAAACAATTTTCTGTAAATTTATAAATTAAGGCGAAAGGAATTGTTTCAGAGCCAATACATGCAGAAAGAAGAGAAAAAATTAGGGCTGATGAATGACACAAATCATACCTTTCAGTGAATAATATGTAGAGCCTTTTTTAATTCTTTCTGTAATTGAATTATTGCAGCTGCTGATGACATTTGTATTGCCAATACATGGCTAACAGAATATTATGCATACATCTTTACTTCCATAACAGTCTTGGTGGCCTTTGATTCTGCTCGTTTAAATGTAACAGTCTAGAACTTTAAATACTACATGAAACAGCTGTGTGGTATGACTATTCCTTGAAATACACATATTGCATAAAACATGACATTGAGCACAAGCATATAAAACTGATATATCACAACTTGTCCTTGTTCTTACACAACCATGTGTACTTGCAAGGTTCTTGAAATATTTCCTACAATCTCACTTGTTTTTTTTCTATTTTTGGAAAATTTCCAAACCATTTCCCCCAAATCATGCTCCCACCCTTTAAACTTCTGTTAATAAAATCTCCCTTTTTCATTTTCTTAACTACAAATTTTGATGTGATATATCAAATTTTACAAGCTGAATAATTGTTAAAGAATTTTCAGGTTTTAAGTTTTTCATATAAATGAAATGTTTGTTGCATCTCACTGTTGCATACGTTTCTTCCCAAGTTTTACTGAAGATAGGCCAACAAATTCTTGCAATGTATTTCTTCAGGGAATCTGTCAACCAGCAATGACAGTTATGAAATGCAGCCATTAAGGTATATATTGGCATTTACACCATACCACAAAGAAAAGGTATGATCAAACTTGCATTTTTTCATGAGGATGAACTCAATGCTTTGCACAGGCTTACATCAATTGCATTTCACTGTCTGTTATTGGACATTCTGGCCACAAAGCATTCATTACATCACAATTGGGTCTAGGATCTTTCTATGTCTGCTGTCCTCCAGTAAGTTCAAAGTCAGGTCAGTTACATACAGTTTCTCTGTGAGTTTTGCAGAGTATACTGCTTACCAGAAAACCCAGTTCCATAATATGAACAGGACTAAAATCACATATCATGAAAAGTGTAAGAATTTGTAAAAAGCAATGAATGTGCACATTTACTAAAATACAGTTGTTGTTATGTGGTCTGCAAACAAATACACAGCTTGCATGCATGTAACATCTAATCTACACATACTACAGGTTCATCCATTTTGTCATCACTTCCAAAAGAGTACAAAAAAAATCTCAGATTCTCCCCCCTTTCCTTCACCCCTCCTCCCTCTTAGGGTAAGCTTTAAAAAGTGTGAGAAATGATCTTTCCACAAAAATTATCTTCATTTGTTATACTTTGATAAAGCATTCATTGGTCTATGACCTCCTTCCCCCAACCACACACCTTTTGTATGCTTGTGAAACCCCCCCTTCCCAACACATACCTTTCATAAGCTTGTGAAAATGGTGACAAGAATAGATGGTCCCCAAGCCTCTGCTGCACAGTTAACAAAAGGACCAAAGAGTCAGTTCTTCTTTGCTTTGCACCCATTAAGGTTAAGTTTGGACACCAACATGGCCCAAAGAAAGTTTTGGGTTAATCTGATAGTGTTGACGTAATTATTATATTCTTGGACATACATGATTGTATTTAAATTATGGGAAAGGGATTTTTAAGTTTCTTCTTTATAATCAGAGACAAGCCAGCCACATAATCAGAATCTGTAAGTATATCTCATTAGTGTGCACTGGCCCACCCTTGCCCACTAATGATTAAGACCCCTAGCTTACCCCATATTTTTAAATACTGTTTGCTGTCTACTTCCAGATTAAAGCATAGACAATTGATTATAGAGAACACTGTGAATTATTTATTTTAAACTACAATGATATCACCTCAGTGTTTTAACCAGTCATGACTCAAGTCACTAATTTTCAAAAGGGAAATGACTTTAGCAAATGTATCATAATCTTCCTCATAGAAATAATACAATGACGTGAGTCACTGACGCGACTTGAAAGTAGTAAATGACTCGACTCAACTGCAAAATTGAGTGACTCGTTACAACTCTGCGTCACCCCAAAGGTTATTTTATTCATATCTTTAAAGAAAATGGTTACATCTTTCATTTACCCCTCCCTCCTACAAAAAAAGCTTGTTATCCTGTTTGTCCAGTGTTACAAAAAGTGGAATACATTGTGTGGTTTGTTAGTCAGAAGCATGTATGTACGGTAAGTTCTGATCATTTTGGGGGATGATCAAATGTGGTAATTTCATACATTTTTGTAAGAATGGTGATACTGAAAAGTGGATAAGTGGCCTGACACGTCTTTTTTCCCTTTGGATACCAGATGCAAAAATAATAGACAAAACTATTGTCCTTTAGGTCCATAAACACAGCTATGAAGACCAAATCTGAGTCACACAATGCATACTAAAGATGATCTATACTACATTTTGAACTACTACAAGCAGTCTGGCAACTAATACATGATAACACCGCAATAGGATACACTGAAGAAACCATTATCCTACTTTAACTGAGAGGAAACAGAGAAATGATGATGCAACTTACCTAAGAAAGGTGGCAAGGAGGAGGGGGTCTACCTCCCGATACCTCTCATCGGGAATACACCTACGGATGATCTCACTACTGACGATACCTACTAGAAGCGTGGTGAGGCTAGACACAGTACTGTACCACATAAAAGATATCTGGAAAATAAAAATAAAGGATTTCAATGAATTTGTGCTCAATCGAGTCATTCCAATTCGAAGAGTATACACCCGGTGGTCCTTACTCCTCTTTCTTCTTTTTAATCATGTGATAATGAATTTGTTACTGAATTATCTAATTCATTTAAAAGTAATCCTTAGTTTGCATATGATACATATTTTCTTTTCTGAAATATCATAAATGATACTTATAAGGTAAATAAGATTAAATTTGAAAGCCTAAGTGGGTTATTTCAAACAAGCACCTGCATATTCCCTTTCAAAGGAGTTTACATATTGCAAAATGTCCTTAATTGATTGATATAGGCAGAGAGGTGAATAGCTTTTAGACTGCAGCAGCTGTAAGGATTAAACTCATGGTCACAAGCCTTGCCCTTGACATCACACATCTGTTAATGGCAGCACTCTAATCCTACTAGATCAGACTGCTGGGTTTTTTTGTAATGCTTCCTTCCATAATTTCTAAGTTGTTATTACTTATACTATTAAATACTGCAACTTCCATTCACTTGTATAAACTAAAAAAAAAAATATATAACTGGACTTATTTCTCCCTACACACATAACTTGATGAGAAAGACATGCATTATGAAATGACAAGTACAAGGGCTTTTTCAGGTGACAACATAATATGTACTCCTTTTACATTAGCTTTTAGAGCAGAATTACACATGGCATCGAAATAAAAGCAAGAGCATCCAAGCAGACTTACATCTTGCTTCTTCTTCTCCTTTGATGATGCAAATAGCCAGTTATTAAATGGGAAAACATTACTGATGTACTAGTATCACCTGATAAAACGTTCTTCAACCAAAGAAGAAAAAAGACTCCCATTTCTGTTTAAAGTACTCACCCTATATAACCAAAATGCATTTGGATCAACTACACCATCTTCATTTGTGTGTATTATAGCACCAATGCTGATCCAGAAGCCCATATATGCCCCAGCTATAAGTCCAATGATTGCACCACTGAAAACAATTACAAAAATCAAAACCTTAGAACATTCACTTTTCAACATAATGGATAACAAATCACTTGCAAAGTGGGTAAAAGTAGAATATTTGAGAAAATTACCCCATTGCTAGATCCCTCCATTCTTCCCTACAGCACCTTGGGTCATTTTCATGCAACATCACAGCAACCAATGACATTCTGAGTCTCATACTAAATTTAGAGTAAAGTCATTAGTTAGAAACTAAAGCATTGCTTCACCAACTGCCAACAAGACAACCTGGCCAGATAAACCATGGATTGGACAAATGAGCTTTTTATACTTCTGCACCTATTGTGAACACATTCAATACAATGTTTTTGGACAACCACACACAAAAATGCCAATTAATCTAGAAGGCAAGTGTAATTTTCCTAATATGATAGTTTTAAGGTTTCAAAAATTTAAATACAATTGTAAATTTCACAGTTGGCTACAAGGAATTTAAGCATTTATCATCCAGCTAAGATCCACTTAGTTGCTAATTTTCATTGGCACATGTGTAAGTGACCTTTGACCCATCACCCCCTTTTTTTGTTCCTCTTTTTCTTGGTTTTGTTTCTTATTTTGTGGGTTTTCTCTTTCATTGCTGCTAGCTGAGTTAACATATTACTACTTTTCTAGCATACTGTTTATACCTCTGTACTGTTACCACTGCATCTTTCCCTTATGCATAAATGAATGTGCAAAGAATAATAAATTGGTGAATGAACAACTGCACATGAATGGACACCCTAAAATTCTATTGAACAGAAGAAAAGACTCAGAGATTTGCTGGGAAAAGTAGTTGGGATAAATCATACACTTTCAAATGTTGCTATCACATAACAGGTTATCTTATCAACCAATTTTTCCACTATGCACTAATTCTTTAAGAAAAACAGTTATTTCCTAGCATTATGGGCATTTTAACAGACTTAAAAAATACAATATCTTAAAGGGGAAATCTATTCATCCCATCCAAAGTTAGTATACTCCATCATTCTTGTTCATGAATGGCCTATTTTGATCATGTGACAATATTTTTGTTAGTGAATTGTGAAATTCAATAATTTCTCCTTGCTTTACCTATTGTTTGTAATAGTTATGTTCAAAACATCTTCAGAGGTGCTTGTAATGCAATAAGAGGAGATTTGCAAGAGTTTGCTGATTTTGCAAAGCAAAGTTTGGGGCAACTGCCTATTGCCTTTAAACAATCTGATCCTTCAGCAAATATCCAAATAAAACAGATCTTGTGGAGTACTTACCCTGAATTCCCTCTTTTGTACAGAATACCAAGAGAAAATACTCCTAATAACGGCCCACCTATTGAACCAAAGACAGTGTTGGCCATTTGAACCAAAGTACCCATATATTGGGCTACAAATGCAGCCAGAACTGTAATCATGCCATACCCAAGTGCTACAAATGTAAAGAAAAGAAAAATGTTGCGATTGTTTCATTGATTACCAATACATTTGAAAGGCAGCTAAAATAAAAAAAAATAAAAAAAACCTCTCTGAACACCAACCAAATTTTATCAACTTAAAATCTACATGTGATGGGACATGGTTTCATACATTGTATTAGGTTATAACAAGTATAGAAGACCGAAACCTGACTTGATATCAATGCAGCTGATCCTCTAATGATGGTACCAACTGGTCTGCCACTGAGATGACTTTTTATAGCAATTTAAGCAACTCGGTCCTCTCTTTTAAAAGGTTGCAAAAAGTCAGAAGTGGATATAAAATCTTCATAAAAAGAGCCCAATGGGCATTGTGGTTCCTTGCTGAATGAAATGAAACTGGACTACGAGCATACAACAAAATATCAACTAATGTGAAGTTTGCCTGTGACTTTGGTGACTGCTACATGACCTTCAAAGTTTTTGGCAGAGTAGCTTAAATGCTGGGATAGATTTTATACTTCACATGGTGCAGCATTAAATCCAGCCCAAAGCCACAAAACTCTTTTTTTTTCTGCTGGATTTAATGCAGCACCATGTGAAGTATATAAAATCTATCCAAGCTTCCTACATTGAGATATTGCTTTAAAAAGGTTTTCAGAGTTTGACCTCCACTGACTCCAGATGACCTTTGACCTCCACCAAAAAAAGGTATTTTTTTCAACATAAGGCATCCACATACCAAGTATGAAATCTATTGAAACTTTCTACCTTGAGATATTGTATTTAACAAGGTTTTCAGTGTTTGGCCCCCACTGACCCCAGATAACTTTTGACCTCTGCCAAAAACTATAGAGCAGACCTTCTCACTATGGTGAATCTTTATTCCAAATATGAAAGGACACACCCTCTCACTATGGTGGACCCACATACCAAGTATAAAATCTATCCAAGCTTCCTACCTTGAGATATTGTGTATACAAGGTTTTCAGTGTTTGGCCCTCTGTGACCCCAGATGACCTTTGACCTCCACCAAAAATTATTGGATTCATTTTTTTACCATAACCCATCCATGTACTAAGTATGAAATACATACAAGCTTCCTACCTTAAGGTGTTGTGTTAACAACAAGTTTTCAGTGTCTGATCCCTGGTGACCCCAGATGACCTTTGACCTCCACCAAAAACGATAGGGCACACCTTCTCACTATGGCAGATGTACATACCAAGTTAAAGTTTAGTCCAACTTTCTCTTGTTGAGTCACAGCGTATCTACGCGAGCATCATAGCGACACACACACACGACAACCTGACTACATTGGTTCCTTTTGCTAATGCAAGGAACCAAAAATGTCACTTTTGGTAACCATCTGTAGGTAGGCAAGTATTTAAATGTCCCAACACATTTTAAAGAAACATTTTATTCTTTCACTATCAGCTGTTTAGTTATTTCATTCTGTTTTCTGTTTGTATGTATTCTTTTCATTCACAGGAAGGAAGGGGGAGAGGAGGAAAATGGGGGAGCAAGTAAGTATTGATAGATCAAACTAGGCCATGCCTAAACTTGTATTAAGACATTGTTAGGTGGACTTACCTGTAAAGTTACTAATTTGTCCCTTTCAGAAGGACCACCTCTGGTCATGACCCCCACAGACAGTCCATGCTTGTAATATTTCTGAATACCAGAAACTCTCCTAATGGTTTTTCAGAATAACAGTCATAGGATCCTACAGTCTAAATATGACTATGTGTATGGTACACGCCTTCTTAAAAAAACTCTCTTTCACAAATTAAGGGTAGCATGATAAATGTCCGTTTCAATTAATTCTGTTGACTAAGCATTACAGGCTACTTCTACCTTCCTACTGTCAAGCCAAATTTTTAGTTTAGCCAAACCTCCCCTCCCCCAATACAACATAAAACATGATGTTAAAGGTAACATGACTTACTAAGGACTTTGGACAAGACTGTGTCACGATAATCTTGCTTTGTTGCCTCTTCCTCTGCCACTTCTTGTTCTAAAGCAGGAAGTCTTAAGTATTGACCACCTTTGTTTCTAAATGTCTTCACTATATCTATCAATGTAACTGCTGCTAAAGAGTTGAGTCCTGAAGCCACAGTGCTGAAACATGAAAAGATTTGAGGGTATATTGGTGCACACTACCCTTAAAAATCAGAATAATGATATCATACTGCATCATCCAAAAGTCTTTGCACAAATTACAGCATAATTTCACGTCAAAATTTATTTAGCTCCCATGACTAGATGTTGCAGCTCAAAGCAACAAAGGCACATTGACTTACTAATGATAGACTGTGATGTTACCTGAAGAACCCCAGTTGACATTTCATTTAACCAAAAGTGTTTAAACATCAGTTTTGTAGAGCACATGACAGGTCAGAGACACAGGGCACATTTTACCAAGTAGACCTACTAGAACTTACAGTTGCTAAATACAACACACTGAAACCACTGAGTCTCCTTACCTTAGTGTCCCAGCAAATAAACAGGCAATAAACAATCCTTGTATCTGAGAAATTTCTTCATTTACGAAGTGGATTAAGATCTGAAAAATAAACCAAAAAAGAAAAAAGAAATACTACAGAGATAAACAAAATTTGATTTTCTGTGCTCTAACAAAGGACAATGTCAGTCCTTTATTGCATGCAACACAAACACAGCTGCTACATGCTGTTTAGACCTTTAAATGAGTACGAACACAAGATTTGTTTCAGTAACAAAATACTTTCTAAGATAAAAGATTCCATTATGACTGCTTACTTTCTGAGCTCATTATTCTTAACTTCCATTCTACACTTCACTATCTGAGCTGTATTCCTTTCAATTGAAAATTTTCATACCATGATTGTTGGTGCAAGATTCAATTATCATACTCATGAGTGACAGGTGTAATTCGCAAAGACTATTAAAGTGAACATTCATCTACCTGCCACTAAACTTAGTTCAAACGGACTACAAACATTTGAATGTTTCATTTACATCTTGACTTCCATTCACTTGAACTTGGAAAGATGTCTTAGCTTTTATGAAGTTGTTGTGGTCAACGATACTGAGAATAAAATCAAACCAAAATCTGACTTTTCTCTTTAAAATGGTTGCTGACTTTAAGATGAGAGTTGCACCACAATCTCATTCAATACATGAATGGTATCCTTTTTAATTGCTTGAATAAATTAACTTAAGGATTAATAGCTTTTTCATTAGGTACACAAAAAATTCTACCTCCCTAGAGGAAAGATTTCAGCCTGAGTCCAGAAGTGCACTCATACCTACATTGCACGAGTAAGTCACTTCCTTAGCATTTACTTTTGAACTACAAACCATCAAAGAATCAAAAGGACCCTTTTAAAATACAAATAGTCCCACAACTGGGAAAAATGAATAAAACATTTATACCAGTAAAAACCCTCAAACAACAACCCTCATTCCGCAAATAGTAGCACAACCGGGAAAAATGAATAAAACATTTATACCAGTAAAGACCCTCAAACAACAACCCTCATTCCGCAAATAGTAGCACAACCGGGAAAAATGAATAAAACATTTATACCAGTAAAGACCCTCAAACAACAACCCTCATTCCGCAAATAGTAGCACAACCGGGAAAAATGAATAAAACATTTATACCAGTAAAGACCCTCAAACAACAACCCTCATTCCGCAAATAGTAGCACAACCGGGAAAAATGAATAAAACATTTATACCAGTAAAA
>WURT03653931.1:0-18793 GCA_009936505.3 Holothuria glaberrima
GTGGTATGGTCCTGCATTGCATTGAATTGATGAATTACATTAACTCCGTTAATGTAAACGAGAGAAATTTGTCACTAGTAATAGTAAACTTATTGTGTTGAATCTGTACAAGCAGCTGGTTAGGCCACATCTTGATTATTCTGTGCAGGCTTGAAGTTTCTTTTGGAGCAGTTGATCAGAGGAGGACCAAGGGGCTTATTCCCCAAGTGCGTAATCTCCTTTATCATGATAGGCTCAAATGTCTGGGACTTACTACTCTTGAGTTAAGAAGGATAAGGGGTGATATGCTGCAGGTTTTCAAATTCTTTCTGGTAGGGATTATCTGTCTACTTGAGGTGACTAGTGAGAGGTTTGTGCTAATTCCCGTGTTCGCGGCCATTGTAAGAAGCTGGTGATATGTTTTTTCTAGGCTTGACATTAGAAAGTTCAGCTTCTCTCGCAGAGTGGTCAATGAGTCGAACAGTCTGCCCTATTCCACTTCAGTCAATTACTTCAAGATAAACATTGATAAGTTTTATTGGGACTGTCCGTGGCAGAATCTGATTTTGCTGGGCTCTGGTGGATATTAGTTTAGGTTGTTTGGGCTATTGTTTTGGGTCTGGATTACAACTGGGGCATTTCATGGGGCTTTTGCCCTCCTTTGCCCTTTAACTTCTTATGTTATGTTAAGTTAACTGCACCCTAACAGTTCTTGCACGGTTATTTTGGACATTACTTTGAAAGTGCTAGGCTATAACAGGCCTACTAGGCCTATTTCCTTTATGACTCATCATGAATCATAAGCTTGTAGGCTATACAAAATATAAGTTGCGACTTCTTTAACATATTTCTTGATGTTAATTAGATATTAAGCTTGAGGCTTGAGCACTTAAACGGAGCCTACCTGCTACAGTATACAGCTTCAATTAATGGGCAACACCTTTATTGGAAATAATGATTTTGTATGAAGCAATAACGTAAATCTTATGAAAGTTGTGGATATAGTGGTCTAAGGTGCTTGGGACTTTATTTTGTCAACTCACTTTATGGATATAGTGTAAATAATTTTATGAAATCTAAGCCCGTAAAGATTTATTTATGGTTTAAAAATATTTTAGGCACAGTATAACAGTTAACTTTGACACCCTGACAAAATCAAGCAGTTAAAAGCATAAACTATCCATGAAATAGCCTTTTTTAAACAAATGTGCTCAAATATTGGGTCCTCCCAATTTAGTACAGCTGATTTTTTTCATTAGTGTATAGCCTAACAGGCTTATACATATTAATGATACATAGAGGTCAATTATCAAGGAGAATATGTTATGAGAACTGACATGAAATAATTTATGTACTTTCTTCACACAGCAGGTAGAGTCTCATCTGAAAGGATGTTACAGTGAAGTGGCAGGTAAAAATGTTGGAATCCATGCTGAGTCCTATAGCCTGAAGAAACTAGGATAAGCTCCTCTTCCTAAGGTAGAATAACTTTTCATCTGTGATGTAAATAAACACATATACTATTTGTATACTGCATTTTAATAGTGTGACATTGTTTTTTAACACTTATGTCGTACTTAATACTTAGGCCGGAAGCAAAGCCGTTAAAAATCTTTAGGAGGTGAGGGTGAAATGGGGGCCTGAAGACGGACTGACTGACCGGCAGGAAGCATTATGGTTCAAAGTCTGTAGTGAGGTTAAAAATCTTTGGCTCCATTAAATTTTGGAATGTTGTGTTAATGGTTGTCTAGTGGCTCGAAAGAAGTTGGAAAGCTTTGTACTTATTTCGTCTGGAACTAGCTACATTTATAAGCATATAGTAAAAATTAAACCAGAAGTTGAAAGGGTGATGTTTTAAATCACGGTTGTTCCAATTTTTCTAAAGATAATTTTAACTTATGACACATGATACATAAACCCATAAATCCATGTTTCAACTTCTCGTTTGATTAGGTGACGGTGCTAATTGAGGATCCTAAATTACAAAATCAGGAGTTATTTATATAACTGGAAAGTTTGTGTGCCTCAATACAGCTCGGAAAAGTTGATTGCTGAACAGGTTTCATTTAACGTTGCCTTCCTCGTTTAGGATATGAAATTGAAAAACTGTAAAAACAATTTAAAGAGAGCATTTTATTTTAAGGAAGGAGCTGTATACGTACAGTATGTCTCCCTTATATAGATAAGGCAGATGATGTACAGACCCGTGAGATGAAGTAAAACGCCCATAAATCTGAGTGAAGTAACGTTCCCTACCAAACCTGTTTGGAAGACTTTTGCAATATGAGACATCCATATATGTTTTTGTGTACATTGCAGGTAATATCATCGATGATGGCATAGAATATAGACGACGGGGTATGTAGGCTGTTCGACGATAAACCAATGTGAGCTAGGTCTTTTGCCCTATGCCGTGAGACACGTTTATGGGGAAAAAAGGAGCTTGAATCAAAGCGCTACATCAGAGGTACATGCACGCAGGCAGTTAAAAGACGGTTACAGAATCCTAGTTAATTAACTTCTAAAATTTCATGTAAGGTTGGGGCAATATATATGATTTTTGTCCATCCTGAGAACGGTTACATCAACTTACATCTTACGAAAGAGACGTTAACCACTGTTAAGGTCTTTCTAGTAATCTAGTGCAATATGAATGGAAACTCAGTTCTGACGGTTGCTTTCAAATGGAGAAGTCCTGCTGGGTAACTGTTTAACAATATTACCTGACGTGCATTGAAAAAGATAAAACCTTAGGGTACGTGGAAAGGAAAAGACGAACTTTAAAATGGCAGTGTTTGGTTGTTAATGGACGAGGACAATGTAAGTCTCACTTTAGTCAATTAGTCTCACCTTAGTCAATTAGTCTTATTTTCAAGAAACATTGTGACACGAAGTACTCCATAACTGTACCTCGAATTAAGTTCAAAAACTAATAGGTAGGTATCTGACCATAAAATCTGTGTATGCGTAATTGATGACGAAATACGCCAATTTTCACTACAGGATATTCAGAGAATGAAGTGAGAGAAATAAAACTTGCAGCCCTGTGGAATGCCCTTTTGTTTTCTTTATAATGACCGGTGGGTGTGCAGACAGGACATCTATGAGTTAGTTAGATGAGGTTTTACGGCTCAGTTTCTAACCAATTGGTTAAAGTCGGGCCGGCCACGGCCTTTTTTCCAGTTGTGGCTCACTGGCTTGTTTTCCCTGCTCCACTGCTTATGCTGAGCACCAAGCACAAGGACATCTATGAGATGTAAAAGACAGTGTAGGTGTAAGTCATACAAACATCATTGATTCTGAGATTTTTGTATAAAACCTGTCTGTGCACGGGTCGGGTCTCTACAACTTTTGTGACTTCTTCAAAGTTCATCTTTTTTGTTTCACTGCCTGTTTACGGTGCCTTCACGTTAGCTACCGTGGGGTACAGACAGACTAATTTGTAATGACTTTTGCACACACACACATACACACACAATCGCCCGCGTAATTGCATAGATTCCTTATGCCTTTGGCAAGGAATCAAAAACAAATGAAGCGAGACATTGGCAGGCTGAGACTCATTTGCTTCAAAATAAATAGACACTGGAACTCTACAGTTTACTGTATTACTTGTACATATAAACATTTCAATTCTTATTTCTTTTTAAGTTGATTTTGTTACTTTGTTTACTGCTATTTGTCGAGTACTTGAATTTCTTCTTCATGGATAAAGAAAGGTTTACTTGCTTGCTTGCTTCCTTACTGATACTGATACAGATCCCAGATATATTTATGTAAACTTTGAACTCAGATAGGATAAACTGATGGTTAACATAAGGCAAGTTTGTTTCTTGTAACTTGTACACTTAACAACATGTTTTGTTGACTTCGAAATAACCAAGAAACACGTCCATTACCTAAAAAGTCATTTAAAAACAAAAAGGTATATCCTTGAGACAAAATGAAAGGTCCTTTCCGTTTTTGTGTCGAGTGGTTAATATTTTTCAACTTTTAGTGTAATTCCGAAGATTGGAACAAATTAACTCTTTAAATTTTTAAGTGAATTCTGGGGGTGCATATGGTTCAATTTACTCTCAGAGTATTATGAATACATTACGTTCAATGTCTTAATGCATGTGTGAATCATTTAACTTTATCCTGTAAATAGAGGATAATGAAGACACTAATCATAATCTAAGATTGGGTCATTCGGTGCCAAAGGTCTCATGGATGGGCCCCCTTACGATGTGATCCTGGAACCGTTGAAGGGCCCTCAACAGAGTACACTGATCACTTCTTAGCTAAAAAGAAAACTGCAGACCCTGAAAATGTGACATTCGTGAATATGAGATTGCAGATTTTCCACCTAGTACCCTTCAACATTTTAACGGCACTGAACAATTAAAGGAGGCTGGATGTGTGCACTGCTACAGGAGGCAGCAAAGGGCGATGGATGGGAACATTTCAGGGCATTTGAGTTACGTTATGGAACAACATAGGTAACGGGGTATGTAATTCTAAAGGGTGAGCCGTTTTTGCCCAGTGAAAGCCTGCATTACCTGATAAAATTCCCCTATGATTTTCAAAATATTTCACAAGGAGTACTAGTTGGTATAAGCCCGAACTCCTGGGACTACAATATATTAACCAATTGTAGAACAACAATACCAAATATGCAGGAAGTAGAACAAAACACTGAAGGGGAAAATTTCGTCTGGTTTGATAAGAAAACATACAACAGCACCAAAACGACTCTTTGATACTAGAAGAAGGATAGGCAAGTATTTAATTGAATTTGTTTCTTATGTATACAGATTTTAAAACATACATGTAAAGCAATCACTACGTATCAAACGATGACCACTGTGCTACGAAGAATCCTGAGTACAGTGTTTCAAATAAGTATGCATAAATCCCAAAGTTAGAGGCAAGATTTTGTATTCCTCTATGATTGAAATTCCGCTTTACATTCTGCTTTTGCAAAATCCTTGAATTCAGATTAAACGCTGCTTCCACAAGTGATACGTCAGACTACCTTCCGCATCAAGTGCCTAGTAGAAGATTCAGAATATGACTATGTTAGGTCAAAACCTGACCTGAACAGTGCGGTGAATGAGTCAAATTTGTGCAAGTGCAAAAAAGGTAAAATAAGAAAATCTCCAAGTTCATGTAGGAAAAACCTTTTAACCTTAGGGTATGTAAAGTGATTATGTCAGAACAATAAGCCTTTTCGCAGTCTCGACTGAACATGTGCAGATGTCAACCAGAATGCAAAAATGCATTGAGGTTTCGATGATGTATATAAGTTTCATTCCAAATAATGTCATGTAATCCCAAGATCTTGGAAACTCTTGGGAAATTTTCCTTTTTGACTTCTGGTGACCCCAGATAAAGATCTTGGTTTTCAGCATCTGACCCCGGGTGACCTTTGACCCCACCAAAACAACAGGGTGCTTAGTCACACAATAACACATCTGAATACTAAAAAATGAAACTTATCTAAGCTTCCTACTTCAAGATATAAAGTTACCAAGGTTTTCATAGTTTGACCCAGTGACCCCAAATAACCTTTGACCTCAAACAAAAACTAATTAGAGCTCTCTCTTACCATAACACATCAACATACTAAGAATGAATCTATCTAAGCTTCCTGCCATCGAGATATTATGTTAACCAGGTTTTCGGCATTTGATCCGGGTGACCCCAGGTGACCTTTGACCCCGTCAAAACAATACGGTTCTTCCTCTCACCATAACGAATCTACATACTAAGTATGAAATTAGTCCAAGTTTCATAACTCGAGATATCGTGTTAACAAGGTTTTCAGAGTTTAACCCAGGTCACCCCCAGATGACCTTTGCCCTACATAGGGTTCTTTATCATAACGCATCTACATGCTAAGTATGAAATCAATCCAAGCTTCCTTACTTGAGATGACGTATTAACAAGGTTTTCAGAGTTTGCCTCACGGTGACTCCAGAAACCTTTGACCTCCACCAAAAACAATAGGGTTCTTCCTCTTAATATGGGGCATCTATGTACCAAGTTTGAGAGCTGTCAGAGTTTCCCTTCTTGAGATATCGTGTTAACGAGCAAAGTGGCACAAACACACACATACACACAGGGGAGGCAACAGGGTATTATGATAGGGGGAAAACCATGGGGTTAGTGATTGCTATCCTGGGAAGGGGTCTAAGGGGAGAACACCCCCTCCCCTTGGAGAAATTTTGGTAATATAAGATCGCTTAGATGCAAAATGGTGCTGTCTTTGGTGTATTTGTGGAACTGATCGTATATGGTTGGAAAATGTTCATAATTTAGTGAGTTCTAATTTTTGGTCGGGTGAAAGAGGGCCGTGCTGGGGAGTATCCCTCCCCTTTGTGAAATGTTTGGTAATTTAAGGTTGCCTAGATGCAAAATGGTTCCGTCTTTGAGGTATTTTTGGAACTGTTCTTATCCTGGAAAATTTTTCATAATTTAGTAAATTCTTTTTTGGTTGGGTGAAGAGGACAGAAACCTTTGTTGTCTAAGAGAAGGGTATGTTGTCAACAAACCTCCTGAAAACCCCCTTTTGGATACTGTAAAGCCTTCTCTTCGGCTTTCTATTTGGGGAAAGTTTTTACGCAAAAATACGTGCGTGGAGTCCACAGAAACATTCTTGAACTATTACGAAAATTTTTCGTATTTGTCCTGCCCCCTCATACCATCACACCATCATAAATGCATAGGTTTCTCTTATCATCGAAACCAAAAATGTGGGATAAACAATGACACTGCCGTAACTACAACACACGCCAAAAATTGAATTTATTGTAAAAGATATTCAAATAATCCCTTTTAGACCAAACAAAAGTATACGGAGGTTTCTTACCTATGGTTTCGTTTCTTCAACAGCATGTACACCCTCTTTTTTCAAGAAAATTGCTTTATAACCTCTAACAAATAACGTGTATTTTCCATGTACTATGTAGGATGAGTGCGATTTCTCTGTCTTCCACATTTGCATCCCACAATTCGTCACGCAATCGACATTGCAAAAAGGCCTATTATAAGCTAGAAACCATACCTAACACGGTATGGCCGTTGCATTTTCCTTCAACTTCTGAAGAAACAATATTTAATTATAAACACAACAAGAAAACGCAAGGAAATTTCCAACTTATTATCATCCAATTACCATCACTGTCGTCAACATCATAACAACTTTCACAAGCGTCCATGCGCGTAGCCAGGAATTTGACAGGGAGTGGGCGAAGCCTGTTGGTAAACTATCTAACTGAGCGCCTCCACAGATTGGCGCGAATCGTGCAAGAAAATTTTGGCCGAAATTGCCTCCCATGTCGCTGGAAATGGCACATTCCAGACCTTGTTAATTGCATCTTAACACTTTCTAATTTTGAATGACTAGCAATACCATAAAAAATCATCTTTAAAATACAAAAAGTAGGATCAAGGAGGGGGCGCTGTCCCCTGCTTGATCCCCCTCCTTGGCTACGCGCCTGCAAGCCTCACCACCGCAACTATCACCGTCATCATCACCACCACCACCATTATCATCTTCATCACCACCACCACAACCATCATTATCACTATAATTCGCAAAAATCACAACCGCAGCTTTGTTACACTCACTGAATCCACCCTTCGACATGGAACTTACACTTGTTTTCATACCATAGTCTTTGCAGAGTTTGATCGTTTTTTGATTCCTTGCCGAAGGCAGGCAAGGAATCTATGCGATGCTGATGTCGTGTGTGCCCTCACAAACATATCCTTATCGGGTACCGAGGCAGCCGGCTCGAAACTGGCGTGGCTACCCCAAAATTCGGCCACTGCAATGAGAATTCACGCCCGGCTGCACGTACCTGCCTTGAGGCGCACACCGCCCTCAAAAACGTAGCTTACCTCGTCGTTCCCTTGCATTCCCTATAGGGTCCTTTCCCAGTACCCCGTAAGGCATTGGTTGTGTGTATGTGTGCGCCTAAGCTTGTCTGGACTATGTACATGTATGTGCGCCTAAGCTGTGTCTGGACTAAGTGCATGTGAATGGACCTAAGCTGTGTCTGGACTACATGCATGTGTGTATGTGACATTTAGCTTGTGAACATGATATCTCAAGATAGCAATGACCGACAATTTTCATATTTGGTATATAAATTTGTCATGTTATGAGGAAGAAGCCTATTGTTTTCTAGCGGAGGTCATTTAAGGTCACTTGAGGTTAAACTGCGAAAACCTTGAAAATGGCTTGTAAACACGATATCTGGAGGTAGCTATGACCGACACTTTTCATATTTGGTATACAGATTTGTCATGTTGAGAGGAAGAACCCTTTTTGATTTCATAAGAAGTATGTGGATGTGTTTTGTTTCTGGTGGAGGTCAAAGGTCATCTGGGGTCATGGGGAGTCAAACACTGACAACCTCGTTATCAAGATATCTCAAGGTAGGAAGCTTGGATGGATTTCATATTTGATATGTGCATGCCTTATGGTGAGGAGAACCATGTAGTCTTTGGTGGAGGTCAATGATCATTTGGGATCACCAGGGGTCAATGTCTGAGAACCTTCTTAACACGATTTCTCAATGTAGGAAGCTTTGATACATTTCATACTTGCTTTATGGTTGGAGAAAGAACCTTTTTGTTTTGGGGAGGTCATAGGTCATCTGGTTACTGTCGCGTCGTAGTCGGGTCGGTGCAGTATGCGCTGGTTCCCCACTTACTCAAATCGTAAAGTCGAAGCGGGTTCGTGATGTTTGCTGTGACTTGAAAGCGCTTTCGCTTTCTATTGCGATGGTTGGGAAAGACGCTACTTTTCTGACTCCTCTGTAGATGCAGGACCTAAACCCGTTACAAATGATGATAAAGGACTTTAGCATGTTAGTTTTCAGCTGCGGGAGCATCCGAGTCCTTCATATGCACTATTGGATTTTCACTCCAGACAAACTTTTGGTCAATTAGTGTGTCATTGTACATTTTAGGTTTATTTCCAAAGTCCCTCCACTCTCTGGCTAAGGGCAGAAGGGCGAAACCAAAGGTTACTCCCGAAGGAGGTCTGGTCCCCAATGGAGGTACGTACCCGACGCAACGTAGAAATTTTGACATGTGCCTGCGAATAGGCTACTTCACAAGGACAAAAGTCTGGATGCGGGGAAGTGAACAGTTGCAACTTACAACGTCACGGTAGTGTTGCAGTCTGTGTCTTCTTGAACAGAGTTACTGGGTTAGGGGGTGAAATCTAACACGTGCCTTTTTTCGAAACTGTTACTGGACAAACAGTTTTCTTATTGCTTGAAAACTCAATTGTACCTTGCAGTTTACAACTTACATGATCACACTATTCCCAGCTGAACACACAAAAACTAAGAGCCTCGGCAATAGGCGATATGATGTTCAGCACTTCGGTAAGCAACTGCTTGACCCATTTCATAGTCACGTATAGTGCTCTGACAGACGTGATTAAATTGGGTTATAATGAACTTATGTTTCAAAATAGCTTGCAAATTTTCATTTTTGACACTGTTTCTTTATATTTAACCATTCACATTGTCATTTTTCAGTCACAATACAAAAGCGTTTCATTGATGATAATTATTTCTAAATTACTGATCAGATAGTTTACAGTTTGGTGAGTGATATCAACATTTCTCAAGGAAATAATTTTAACTTTCATAATAAACCCCTCAGGGAATATCAATGCTACCAGTGTCCTTTAAATTAAGGTTGAAAAACAAAGGATAACATAAGCCATACATGGTATGTCCATCTTTCGTTCATATATTTGCATATTTAGCTCATGTTTATACAACTGTGAAATAGAAATTACCTTGTAAAATGGTCAAAATTTGATGGATTTTAATGGGAATTGCGGCTGTCTGGGGGTGTTTCATGATTTTTACATCAAATATCCAACAATGTGATTTTCATGTCACCTGACTTATAAATTGATTGGAAAAACTAACACGACACAAAACAATCAAATTTAATGAATTTTCACATTTCAAATGCCTCTATTAATTCAGAAAGTAGTGATTGCTTACTTTTGTTACCAAATCACCACAATAACAAAATATTGATCTTTGACTGACAATATATGAGGACATACTAATTTCAGTGTCGCAAGAGAAGACTTATCTCTGACTTCAACTAAACACTGGCATTTTACAAGTGTACCGAAAAGTACGTGATAAATCAACGTCATACCACTTGGGCAGTGGGTAATTTTGGTCATTGGGATGTCCAATGATAACCCCTTGTTCATTTGTTCCTCCGTCTGGTTCGTTTTGTCCCCAAAGAATGAAGTCAACAGGTGATCCATCAGACCAGACAAAGGAGCCTTCATCATCCTGGTCTGTCAGGCCGATCCACATGTAATTTATGCTACTGGTAGGCTGTACATAAGTGTGAGAAACAGAAAAAACACAATCACTGATGCAAAGTCGGTGAAAAGTAGGAGATTTGTGCAGGGCGGTGGTATTAGCTGTTACCACCTCAACCATTTGTGCATGTTAGTCTAAGACTATTATCCGTCGATAAGCTATTCCACCTCCTTTGGTATCGCATATCCTGGTTAGTTGTTAGTAATGCGGTAAAAAAATATACACCCGAAACAAATATTTGTGTTCTAAAATTTTCAGTTACGGATTTTTTCGCAAGTTTTAAAGAAGTCTTGCAAACAAAAGTGACTCCTCAGGTCTTTTAAAGGGCGAAAACCAAAGTATATGAGTCGTGTTTTGGACATGTTGTAGTCTTTCAGCCCAACGTGTTAATATTTCTCTTGTATTATCCTAGTTCTTAAACAGGGGTTCTCCAAGTGCTTTGGCCCGGCCCACATTTCCTTGAGTTCATGTTTTGTTAAAGTGCGGTTTCCAGCAGAAGCAAATTCAGGGAGTGGCGAATCTAAGGATTCTTAGCTTGGATGGTGGTTCTGTATTGGGTCGTCACACGAAATCAAAGCTGACCTCAGCCCCACCAAGACTGGGGCTGAAGTGAGAACATTTGACATTCCAGTTAGCAAGAAAACACACACGACACGCACCGTAAGTCCATGTTTCCATACGTAGGACCAGTGTCATCACTTATCAGTGTGGGGAGAAACTTGGCATACCAACCTCCCTACATTGTATGGAACTACATACTTTAAAAATACTCAAGTATGTCATTCAAATCCTGCGTCTTCCATGCATGTGTCGTCAGTACGGGAGACAAATTGGCATTCGAAACGCTCTAGATTGGACTGAGGAAACCCACTTGAAGCATGTTTTTGTAACTAAACATCGACGTCCATCATGTGTGAATCACTAGTGGCATATGGGAGAAAATTTGGGATGCAAATACTCTAGATGGTGCTCAGGAACTTGCACGTAAAAATCGTTTTGGCCATATAAATGGACGTCCCATGAGACATAAGGCTAATGGGCCGCCACTAGAGAACCTAAGTTCTATAACTTTAAAATTCCGTATCTCATATTAAATATCAGAGTAAGAGATCGGTGGCTATTTGAAGACGAGTGCATTTCTTCTTTGAAAACGCCCAGTCTCAGACTTTTTTTGCGCATTGCAAACGTTTTGTTTTCACACAGTTCTTTCTCTCCCTAGCAGTTTTATTTAGGTTACGAACTTTTTTCAATTATTAAGCCCTGATGTCTTCCCCTTCCGAACGATAAGCTGCCCTTTCCACACCCAAGTAATCCTGAAACAATTGCCTTTGCTAAGAAATGATTTAATCAAATCTGTTGTGAGTTTCAGAACCGACGAGCAGGGCTGAAACGCGCGAGTCCGGACTCGGACTCAATTCTGGACTGCAGTCCGTTTTTTATGAGACTAGGGAATGGCCCGGAATGGGAGGTCCTGGAATCGGAATTGGCCCGGAATGGGCTGCAGCTGGACTTGGACTCGGAGCCGATTCCAAAAAATCAGTGAAAAGGTTACACAAACGTTACTTCCTGTAGTATTCAAACTTGGTCGGCTCGTCGACGGACTTCTGTCGGCCACCTCGGTGGTCAGTCAGAGACATGTCCGATGGTTCTCCGGCCTTCCACCGATGGCGGCCACGCTGATTGGTTGAGAAACTTTTTCCCATCATGCAAACTTCTGTACAGCCAACGGAACTCCTGCGACCATCCGTCGGCTCTGTAGAAACTAACCGCGTGTTTATGGCCGATTGTGACCAGTCAATGGCCGCCGGCGGACCACCGGATAATGCTGACTGGGTTAACGCTAAATTGTACTGGTGCACAGTTTAATACATGAATGGTCACACACAGTCAACTTAATTGCATTGTAAGCCAGGCTGTTACATTGACTCCTTAAATGGCCTTTTCAGTTAGCTTTTAGTGATGTTGCCTCTTTAATGGTATAAGAACCATTTGTACGCTTTGCCACATTGTCAAATGGCCGGTCTCGGAATTGACCTGGAATTAAAATTAGCACGGATTGGATTCAGTGGACCCGTTTAAAGCCCTGCCAATGAGGACCAAGATTATAATCTAGATTTTCTGCTAAAATACTGTCATTGACTGTTAAACACTGTACTTCCTTTGAGTATATACGACTTTGACGCATCATTTGCATTAAACATTGCTCAAACCTAAAAAATTCTCTCAATTTCGCAACATTTACGCTTCACTAAGGAAAATACTCGAAAAGTAACTTTTGTAAAAAAAATTTAACGAAGTTAATTGGAATAATTGTTATTGCAAAGAATAAGGAAAGCTGAGTAAAATTTCACATTTTTTACAAAACAACTGACAGCGAAAGCTGATCCAATCTATGTGTGGTTCTTGTCGTCATTTTCACAATGTTCCGCTTAGCACTCGGCAATGAACATTGCTACAATGTGCTATAGAATGTAAGGTATCCTTTCCAACACTCTGGAGCAATGCACCATGCTCCCGGAAGAAAAAAAAGTATGCATATGCACTGTTATGCTATCGCTGTGCGGCCATTGCTAGCCCGAGCAATTGCGTTCCTTATCATATTATACAGCAGGCAGTGCCTCCAAGCTCTGCCACTTTGCATGTGAGCTTCAAAAAGTGAGGGCTGAATTTTCGTACGATTCCAAGTAATACAGAACAAAACTTATCTTTTCACCAGTATAACTTTGGTATGTTTATCAGTAACACTTACTGCATTTACTTAGTTACAGACACATGTGAAAGCTGTGGGCAGTTTAATTTAATAATATAGAGGGTCTAGTGTAAGTATGCCTGTGGTTAAGTGGATAGTGCTTCAGTTCCATCAACTTAGCCACGCCGACACTTAGACTGTGCAGGGAATGTCACTTTCATTTTGTATTGCCTTTTGTTACTTAATTCATCTTTACATAATAAGAGTTCATATGGAGGTAGGCCTAGTGGGGTTACATGTGCTCGGTCCCCAAATGGAATGTGGGTATGCGAAACTTAGGCTTACTGTGCTGTGATAACTTAACACAGCCTTAATGGATACAAGAATTTGACATCAGGACTAAATCGGGGGTAAAGTTGGACGATTCCACAAATATCTTGCAAAACAAATCTATCAATAATTTATACTCCTAAATTTCTCTTATGGCTTCTCTTCACTACGTTTTGTACAATGGATTGGCGAGTGTGAATGCCTTGCCTTTATTCAGTCACTTGTCCCTTCAGTTGATGGTCTTTGATTCTTCAACGGTCTGCAATTCGCCACCTCAGTCATTTGAACGCTTACAGTGTTTGGCTATATTAATTGCTAGTCTGTGCAATAATGTTCAATGGTAGGCTATAACAATAATCATGACGTCTTTCTAGGAGCCATGACTTCCTTCAAACTAAGAGTCTCATACTTTATGGTTCGGTTCGGTTCCTCTGAATCCCAGACAGGTAAAAGTAATTAACTATTTGCCTCTCCTTCAATTTATAAACACAACTCTCAAACAAAGGTTCTCTCTAAAAACAGGTGGGTCAATTTGACCTTAACGTGGGTCAGAAGGGAACGGACTAAACTCATTGGGTCAAATAATGACCCAAATAAGACTTTATCTGACCCAAATTGGGTTAAACTTGTTGCAACAGTTCCCTTGTGACCCAAGTGTGTTAAGAGTGTAGCTATAGTGTAATTGTTCAATGACAAATACTTCTGAGTACACTGCTAGGCTGTTTGTGATTCGTACATACATTTGAAGAGCATATTCTGAATCTGCAGCCCGTTCATATCAAATAAATTGCAGTCACCAATTGCTACTTATAGTTGCTACAAACTTGAAAGTATTTCAGGTGATGAAAGTCTACCTTTAAAAGTCATGATTTCAAAGTATAGAATGATTCAACAGGAGGGAGCGGAGTAACTCTATTTTCAAGAAGTAAGGTTCTCAGAGAAGTTCACTGCTTAAGGTAGTAAATAAATTCTTGCCAAATACTTTTAATTTTTTAAATGATTCAATATTTCGCAACTTTCGCATAACGTAATAATTGTTTTGAGTAAATGTATTGCCGGTGTTCGCCTGTGGGGATGAAAATAACGATGTTGTCTTTCTGTACATGAGTTTGATGAATTGTAATGATACAATGTTCCTTGAAATGTTAAAGGCCGACAAATCTCGTCCCGACAGTACATGTCTTCCTACTCAGTTTCCTACTAGCCCATTAAAAGGGAAAAATGCTTGTTTAGTGATCCTATCTGCGGTCCCAAAGTAGCTTGTGCTGAGTTTAAACACAGACACTCATTACCCTATATTTTAAGTGTGGAGGTATCACTATTCTCATTTGGTTTTTGCTCTTTGATTGACATCGAAGATTAAAATTTCAAAAGATTCAGAGTAGTTTACATTCCACAAAATAAAGAGAGTTCTCGGATTACGCATGATTGTAGCCTTGTATGCTTACCATGACATGGCTTTAAGCAACTACATAGGTTTGTGTCTACATAAGGAGGAGCTTTACACAGTTATGGGAGGAGTTACAAGTGGACATAGTTGGGGTAATTGTAACTGTCTAGGCGGATGAGAATTGCCTTTTAAATTGCCCAGGGCAACATCCACAGACTTCTGTGTATGAGCTGTCTGTTATACAACGCGTACAACACTTACTGCAAAAGGCATCATTGACCAAACGGTGTGAAATCATTGTTCAAATTTACAGCAATCGAAATGTGGTCACAAATTATTAATAGATGTATGGGGATATTCCAAAATATGTTTGGGGTGATGGAAAATGAAGCTATTACGGACAGCTCCCATAAGGCCTAAATGGTACGCTCACTTCTGGTGGTTGAGTAGCTTTCAAAATAAGAAAATTGAGGAACAGTTTTGGGTTATCACACATGGACGTGGATCATGGGGGGACGGGGGGACGCGTCCCCCTCACTTTTTTGGATGGGGGGACATCGCCGAAAAGTCCTCCCCCACTTTTTCAAAAATGATGAAAACTTAAACTATGACACTACATATTAAAAGCTAAATTTCTTTATTAAGTTTAAAAAACTTCCTTAAAAGTAGAAATTCTTGGTGATATATTTTATTTATGATATATTTTTAGCTTTTTACAGCTAAATTTCGCCCAAATATGGCACCATTTGCCATTTAGACACCTTCCAATATCATTTTTTCTTCAAAGGGGAGGGGGACACCCTCCCCTTAGACCCCATCCCCCAGGACATATATCGTGAAAAGTCTAACAATTTACTGTTCACCCACTTCACGAAGTGTAGTTCTTATTTACCCCAAGGAAAATCCACTTAAGCAAGCAAAATGACAAAAAAAACTTCCTTAAAAGTAGAAATTCTTGGTGATATATTCAATTCAAATTTAGAACCAAATGCAGCACCATTTTCCATCTAGCCCACCTTACGTGAGCAAAAATTTTCCAAAGGGGAGGGGCACCCCCCTCCCTTTAGACCCCTCCCCCAGGACAGCGATTCGCAAATAGTGAAAAGTCCCCCCCCCCCACTTTTGGAAATGGATCCACGCCCTTGTTATCACACATCAAAAGAGCAATTTTCTACTTTGGAGAAGCTTCTCTCTGTGAAAGACGGACTTTTGAAGCTTATTTTGAACAAAGGGCTACGTGGCCCCGTTCGCTCTCAATCTGAATTGTCATGTGCCCATGAAATAAAGTCTTTAAAGTAAGCATTACTTTGTGATCAAGGTAGAGGGTGGACTAAATGATTTTGCACTTAAAAACTAGGCGTTCTAACTCGCAACCTTACGTAACTAGTCCAGTCTTACTGGACTAGTTTTGAGTCTTGACAGACGTTGTAAATGCATCATTTTGATGAATGTAAGTCATATAACGAACTATACTGTTGCTTAGAAATATTATTAGGACTACCTACAGTAACGTACCTATGAAAATGTTCGGAAATCATGGCTATACTTACTTCCGTGACGTCAATATTAGATTTGAAAAAATTTGAAACAAAACTGTTCTCTTCCTTCGAGTGTATTGACACCAAGTTAGCGAATACCTTTCCGCTTCCATACGCCTGACAATTGTAATTAGCATCTTCCCAGGTCACACGTTGCCCAAAATACCTGGAAACGAAAGAATTAATGAATAAAGACATTTTGCCTATAATATGCTGTGAGTATTCTGGAAAAGGTAATTTACACCATTCAATAACCGACATAAATTATTTAGGAGTGTATACTCTGATTTAATAATGAAAATGACTTAGCTGGTAATAACTTTCCACCCACCCACCTAGCCTATTTTTCAAACAGCCACTCCCTGGTAAGACAAGGGAGCTGTTACTGAATGATAACACCCTGGTGACACCCCCCGTCAGTAAACAACGTGTAGTCAATGTTTGTAAGAGGCCGCCCTCTGTCATATACTTCCAGCTTTACTGATTCGTTTTTTAATTGATTCGAATATGTAAACATAAATAGAGAAATATTTATTGTTCTGTTTTCTATGATATTTCATGCTACCCTGCACGGTGGACTCAGGATTTTTTTTAGAATGGCGAAACAATCGAGACTGTTGAGCGTTTGGTTCGACCCAGTGTGGTGTATCATCTGAGTACATAGCTCTATTTTAGAGTGGCTAGCTTTTTAATTGCTTGTTTGGTCTTTTGCTTAGTCTGTTGGAACTTCTATGAACCTAATGTGAAGATCTACCTCACATGAAAATGAATATCACATACCTGTAACAGTACCCATTGAAAAGAGTCCAGAATGGTGGACATGCCTGGTAACAGTCAAGTCCTTCACCACTGCCAGGACTGCAAATAGTCCCAACTAATAAAACAATCTTGAACCACGAGGGAGCCATATTTACGAGACCGAGATAGCACTAAAAGGAAAGATTTGAACGGAGATGAAGACGTACCTGGCTAGTTCATAACAATATATTACTACACTACACATCTTTTCGTACAGCAGCAAAGCCGACCACACTTGTCAGGTGTATATATATATATATATAGACAGATTGATAGATATAGTAATAATATAAATATATATAGAGCAAGTGAATGAATGACACTGTTTTCCCCACGGTAAGCTTAGTCATGCATGTCAGAGAACCCACGGAAAGCTGACCGTTTTAATGCGGGGGATTGGTTAACTGTTACACGATAGAAACTTTTCCTGTTCGCCTAAAGGTGGACACGAGCGTACTTCTGTTATTAAGCGAGCATAACCCTGGCTGACAAATGATGAAAAACTTTTCATACAGGCATAGATTGTAATTTTTAGTGATATTAAAATAAGGTTTGACACGTTTGATATCCTCCGCTTAAAGGAAAACTGTACATTACCATTTTCAGAAACCAAATATATTTGCTCAGTTCCGTGTTGTTTCTGTATCTGTTAATGCGGAATGACAATGAGCTTAAGTAATTGCTATATCTGGTTTTAAATTTACTCTCCGTGAGTGAGGGTCAGTCGTCTATTCGTGATTATATATATTTATATATATATATATATATATATGTACATACATACCAAAATTTCAAGCCTTTACTGCTTTTGTTATACAGTATTTCCGTTAACACACACGCATATATATATATATATATATGTGTGTGTGTGTGTGTGTATTAATACGGTAACCGTACGGAAAAATTGTAAAACAACAGAATTGAATGGCTGGATGTCGGAAGAGATACAAAATAGCAGAAGGCTGGAAATTCGGCAATAAAACAGCCAAAAATTGTTTTTGCAGACGTTCGAGCAATACCAGCTATTCTTCAGTGCATGGTCAGAGAGTGACAAGGAGTTTGAAATTTTGGAAGCTTTTTAAAGGTGGCGACAATGGTCCCACACATGTGGGTAATAGGATAATCCTTTTCAAAGCAATTAAGCAAATTGAATGACCTGGAAGGTCTCATCAGATTACTTGGGTATAACTCTTCAATAAGAGGATAATCTTTTATATATATATATATATATCAATAATAACAATAGAGATGAGACCAGTCTCATAGGTGAAAAATAAGAACTTGCAGTCTAGTCATTGCTGAAGGGACAGAAAATTTTAATAAAATCACTTTTTTGAATCTGTATTCTTGTTTGTCAACTATGAGACTGGTCTCATCTCTGTCGTTGTTTATAGGTTATATTTTCACTGGAATGCACCTGGATTTACCTTGTATATATTTAAATATATATATTGCTAATTTGGAATTAAGGGGAAATATTGTATGAAAAAACCTGCCTAAAAGGGGAAATCGTCTCAAAGGGGAAAAATCAGGTCGACTTTGCGAAACTACACGCTTTTTATATAGGAATACGAATACGTTTAAACACCCTCTTCGAAAAAAATTTGTAGGAATTAAAGTGGCGAAAACAAACTCTAACGTTCATGTAATCATTGTATGTATATATATATTGAAATTTAAGCAATATTTATATCTGTCACAGATATAT
>WURT03653952.1:0-18792 GCA_009936505.3 Holothuria glaberrima
GCGTTCCCACGAACCCACTGATGCCCCGAGTTGCCCGGGTAACTCATTAAAAAGCGAGGTCAACTCACCGTTTTCCTTGCATGAACGGGGCTAGGGCTAAGGAAAGCTCGGGGCAAACTTGCCCTCCGAGAACTAGCCCTAAATGTTCAATCCACATATGATTACAATCTTCACATGATTGTCAATCAAACAGATGTATCCAGTTTTGAAAAGGAGGTGACAACTGACGAAGTCAGGGAAGTCAAGTTTAATAAATGGCTTAATACTCAGAGACTATTACGTAACAGACAAAGACGGGTTTTGCTCAAAGGTCCAAAAGTGATATTTGAATATATATATAAACAGTTATATCAAAGTGTTACTGTCTGAAGCATGATTGCTGCTGGTAAATAAACATTAGATGGTACTTCCTTATTTGTGATTATGAACACACAACTACACAAGATGTCTTCTAAATGAATGAGTACCATTGTTGAATGAACAAAGAGAAAGTGCTCAAGTTAGGAAAATAAACAGGCAATTATAAAATGCCCATTCACCTAGACTGTTTTCTCAAGCCTATCATGATAGTTTGGAGAAGTTAAATGCTAGGATACATCAAGTTCTCTTCTCACTATGGTGCAGTGACATCACCAGCATAATAGATAGGCTACTGATTTCGATTGGTGATAAACTGAAGGTGAAGTTAAATGTAAAAGTGTGTACTAAATCCAGTTCTCCTCAGAAATTGATTTTTGGATCAAAGTTCCACTTTGAAAATTACAAGGTGCGCAGTAAGCCCAGTATAGGCAATATTCGCATGACGTAACAGGGCCATAAAAGCGACGTGGGCCTGCTAGAAGGACACGCACGTTACTACACTCTTCTGTTTTCTCAAGCCTATCATGATAGTTTAGAGAAGTTAAATGCTAGGATACATCAAGTTCTCTTCTCACTATGGTGCAGTGACATCACCAGCATAATAGATAGGCTACTGATTTCGGTTGGTGATAACTCTGAAGGTGAAGTTAAATGTAAAAGTGTGTACTACGTCCATTTCTCTCCTCAGAAATTGATTTTTGGATCAAAAGTTCCACTTTGAAAATTACAAGGTGATCAAAAAGCCTAGTATAGGCAATATTCGCATGACGTAAAAGGGCCATAAAAGCGACGTGGGCCTGCTAGAAGGACACGCACGTTAACACTTTTGGGCGCCCAGCTGTGCATCATGTCCCTCAAGACAGCGGCTTTTAAGTGGGTGATGACGTCAATTAATAAAATCTTACAATCAGGCACGTGACCCATACAGCTAACGTAGACATGATCTACTCAGTGACAGTCATATAGTATCCGGAATCTACATCTTCAGGGGGAACGGTGGTGGTATACGTCCCTGGGACATTATAAATATGTGATCTGGGGGAAACTGTTTGGTGTCGAACCTTGATGCATTTATGAATCAAAACTATCACGAGGCCCATCAACAGCGTAATGGTGATAACGCGAATGAACACTACAACAAACAAAGTGGAAGAACACACAAAATCTCGCTCGGGGAGAGAAAATAATTCCACTCCTACCCTTTCTGTTGGTGCTGAGCATAGTGTGTCGGTTTTCAAGAACTTTTCAGACCAGAATTCGATTAGCCACATAATATCACAGTCACACACCAAAGGGTTGTTCCAAAGAAGAAGTTCTTGTAACCGTTCGATGTCTTCACATAATCTCTCCGGTAAGGTTAACAGCTGGTTATTTTGTAGTTGCAATTTTTTCAAATGTGGCATACCAACCAATGAATTTCTATCAATCGTTTGGATGTTGTTATTTGCTAAGTTTAATACTTTCAAGCTTTTAAGACCTTGAAATGTAAGGGCGCTGATTCTAGACAAAGAATTGCCTTCCAAGTGCAGTTCTTCCACATTCGACTGATTTTGAAATGTCCCGTCTTCAATGTTCGAAACATTTGAATATATGATGACAATATACCGCAAGTTTGTCATGGCCTGAAAGTCTCCCTTACTAACGTTGACAATAAAATGATTATTCAAGTAGAGATAGGTGGTAAAAACTGAGAAATTCCGAGGGATTTTCGTTAAGGAATTATTTTTCCCATCACATTTGTAGGTCATTAGTGCGTCAATGGTCACACGTTTTGTACTATCACATGAACATCCTTCCACGTCTGGACACTCCATGGCCGTGCTTATTTTGATGGCAAGTAATGCAGTACAAAACATGAATACCAGTTTAAACTGTGTTAATTTTTCCATATTAAGACAGCGACACCAAAAACCATCTATAGTAAGCAAAATCTTCGAAGTGTTGAGACAAATATCCAAATCTAAACTTACGGAATAAAAGATGCTGAAATCCCAACTCTTCTCCTGTTTTGAAAATTTCCCCAAAGTTGAAGCTAAAGCTCTAAGTCAAACTCACCCTCGAATGGAACACACTCTCATAACGTATACCAAATATTAATGAATTTCAGTGCAGAAAGGGAAGCATGAAAATGTGTTGTCATTTCCACGAGACAGATCATATATACTTTGTTGTGATAAGTTACTACAGGACAGGAGCTAGGCTTGGGTTTCCCCACACGCATTGCAAAACGGCATGTAATGCTATATAGCCTCAATTCGTGGCACTTTGCTTTTCTGTTATTAAAATGTTTGTGTCAAATGTTCTAGAATACCACACGGAAGGAAGGAATGTTAGTTTACCTGTAACATATACATTGCGATTGCACATCCTTTACCGCTTTGCTGAGTCAATTCTTGAGAAAATACAGACTGTCAAACAATGACGTAAAAGAGCGATACTTTTAAAAGAGTTGAAACTTTCCTCGAAAGTAAAAACTGGACTCAGTGTTCAAGTACCATGCAAAATATGGTACCGTAGGTTTACGTGTTTTCTGGTGTCGACTGAGAGTCTACTATGTCTTAGACGTACCAGCCGGTAGGTTATAGGGACTGCAGCCATTCTCACGTGACACCCCCGGCCACCGCATTTCGGGACAAACCTTCATCTAGGGTATATTGTTTGGAAAACAATAACATCTTTGGGTAGCAAGAACGGCCCAGCTTCTAACCATAGGCGTAGGAAGCTGTTCAAAGGGGAGGGGGTGACCCCTCCCCTTTGAAATTTTTTTTTGATATTTTAGGGTCCTTAGAAGCAATTTGGTGCATCATTTTGGAAAAATTTTAAGGGAAATTAATGCACATTTTTGACATTTCTTAGTCCTTTGGAAAATTTTTTTGACATTTTAGGGTCCTAGGTTGAAATTTGGTTCATCATTTTGGAAAAATTTTAAGGTAAATCAATGCAATTATTTTACTTTTCTTACTCCTGTGGAAAATTTTAATATTTGAGGGTCCTTAGATGCAAATTGGTGCATCATTTTTTAAAAATTTTTTAGGTAAATTAATGCACAATTTTGACATTTCTTAGTCCTTTGGAATTTTTTTTTTTTTTGATATTTTATGTTCCTAAGTTGCAATTTGGTGCATCATTTTGGAAATTTTAAGGTAAATAAACTGTTTTTTAGTCCTTTGGAAAATTTTGTGATATTTGTGGGTCCCAAGATGCAATTTGGTGCATTATTTTAGACAAATTTAAAAGTAAATTACTGCACATTTTTGACATTCTTTAGCCCTTTGGAAAATTTTTTGATATTTGAGGGTCCTTAGATGCAATCTGGTGCATCATTTTAAACAAATTCTAAGGTAAATTACTGAAATTTTTTTATTTTTCTTAGCCCCTTGAAAATTTTTTGATATTTGTGGGCCCTTAGATGAAATTTGGTGCAATATTTTAGACAAATTTTAAGGTATATTACTGCATATTTTTTTAAATTTCTTAGTCCTTTGGAAAAATTTTTTGATATTTGAGGGTCCTCAGATGCAATCTGGTGCATTATTTTAAACAAATTCTACGGTAAATTACTGCAAATTGTTTTACATTTCTTACAGAAGAGACGAATAACGGGTTTTCATGCTTGGAAAGTGGGGGGGGGGCTAAAGCATACTTCAGCCCCCACAAATTTCGCTGGGGGCTGTCTCCCCCAGCCTCCCCCCGCTTCCTACGCCCTTGCTTCTAACACAAATTTTTACTTTCGTTGAATTCATTTTTCTTCACAATGATTTCTTTCTTCATAATATATTTTTGCCTTTTGATATTATCGAGAGCTGATGGACTAATTATGAATTTTCCCTGAAAATGTTAACAAGAGATTGGTATTCCTTGTAATATTACTATTGTGTGAACAAAAGTCATATTTTATATATTTGTTTGTGATGGAAACTGAGTTCTTCAGAGGCAGAGACTTTCTTAGTTGTAGTGACACCATCTGTTATTGACGCATTAAGACGTAGATTGCCCCCATATTAAATCGCTTGCTTGCTTTTCGTCAAAGATAATTGTGTATTAATTGTTTTTCTAAACTTATAGAGCTGAGCAACTGGTGGCAAACGTGATGAAGAGACAAAGGCACACTGAAGGTTGTGCGGTTGGTAACGTTGGGCCTGGTGTCCAACCCGAGGGGCGGAGCTACTTCGGGGACCTCCGCATGTTTGGGATTTTAGTTTCAAACGTCCCTCCGGGTGGATGCGGAGGGGGAACATCAAACAATACTGCCGCAGTCTAATGAACCTATGAACGTCAATTTTATCTTTACTTGGCTAATATATGGTCAGTTCCTCACTTCTGGTTTGCCCCTCTGCCCCTCTGCCCCTCCCCCCCCCCCCAGAAATAAGTGGTGTTGGTTCATCTGTTGTTATGGAAGTTCCTTTTAAATACTCTTTCGTCACCTTCAAGGACGAAAACAAGCCGGGTCAGAAAGGTTTGACCGTTCTTCTTGAAGAAGTTACCCTCATGTACGCTGGGGGCTTCGAGGATGTGTGTACGAATGATGTTCTGCAGGCCTTCCCTGGTAAAATTTGAAGAAGAGTAATTTTTACGTTATTTCCAAGACCACGAGGGTCTTACAGTCATAATCACCAAAATGAAATTTTGAGATATTTTTATCAGCTATAAAAGCGAAATAACGGTCTGCCAAAGAAGGGGGGGGGGGTTCCAACCGTTTTAGTCTCTGACTGGATCCACGCCTGTCACTGGTTTTGCAGCTAATTAAAACTTTCCCGTTTGAGTGTTTCGTGAAAAGCGAATGGAGGGCGAAAACGTATGCATAGTTGACAGCGGATTGTAAAAGGAAATATTAACGTGTATGCACCTCAAAATGACACCACACACTGTATCCAGCCGCACCTACTACAAACTAGCGAAATTCGGTGAGAGTAGAGAGGGAATGCTTTATTTTGTACTATTTCTGCAGTCCAATGTATCATTACATTAACCAGAAAATCCGATCCGCTGTTACAAGAATTGATTGAACTGAATAGGCCACATTCGGACATTTGGAGTGCAATAAAGCGAAGAATTAATTTTTCTATCATTGGCAAGTTTTCCAAGAGGTTGAGAGGCGGAGTTTAGAGGCCGACAACCCCTCTAGCGACGTGTCTGATTGGCATGAGGCGTTGGAACAATAACTTTCCTCGAGCTATCCTGCAAGTATGGTGAAGTAAAGAGCGGCAAGTACTTAAGTTTTAAAGACAATTCCGTTACGTTTTTCTGTATTTCACATTACAAGATGTGTACGTTTTCTCTAAAATACGCTCGCATAAGATGGATGATGATTGCTTTGATTTTTTACATTGATTTTTCTTCAATGTTGTTTTGCTTCGAGGTCCGGATTGAATTGGATTGGATCGCCGGTTGGATGTGGCCAGCGGGCCCCGGAATTTTTTCCCAGTACAAATCATACAAGTCATGAAAAATGAAAACTAATGCCTTGGCAGTAGGTCAAGGCAGGGGTGGCCCCAGGATTTGTCCGAAGGGGGCCAAGCTCCAACTAAGGAAGGAGAGGGGAACAACCCGGAACTTCTCTGGCGGGGCAGCCTTCCACGACGGGAGGCAGCCTTCACCGACCGAGAGGGACATGGTCCGCCCCCGTCCCCACTGGCATCACCCCTGGGTCAAGGTTAGGGTTAGGGTAAAATATTGTAATTTGGCAAATTCGTCCTAGGAAAAATGTCGTGCCCGCGGACCGCCAGTCAAGAACATAGGACATACAGGCTTTTACCGTAGAACTGATAGGACCCTTACCAATATCATACACTAGAGAGCGACTGCATGGCCAAGTGGTTAGAGCATCCGAATTGCAGCCGGAAGGTCTAGGGTTCGAATCCTGGCCGGGTTATACCAAAGACTTTAAAAATGGAACCTACTGCCATTGTGCTTGGTGCTCAGCATAAGCAATGGAGTAGGGAAAACAAGTCAGTGAGCCACAACTGGAAAAATGGCTGTGGCCGGCTCGACTTAAACCAATTGGTTAAAAACTGGGCCGTAAAACCTCATCTAACCAACTAACTACACTAGAGAACACGTGTTGCAAAGACGTATCAGGGAGTTGTTAGGATGGAGATGCAACTTTCTAAACTCCCTGGACGTACGTACCGTGTGATGTTGTAAATAAACTGCAGAGAAAAAGAATATATGCGACAAATGTTCAAGTGCATGAAAGTGACACAAAACCGGTCTCGAGCCCAGTCTCGGGGATTTTATAGCCGAGTCACGAGTCCGGACTATTCGAGACCTAGTGAGAGTCCGAGCCCTTGCTTTCCAAGTCCTAGCCACAAGTCCGAGACCTTAAAATTGTGACTCTAGGCCGGTCCTCGATTCCCACATGCAATACGGATAGACTGTGGGCGATACCTCCAACATGTGTCGTTTTGTGACCATCAAAAAGTTAGGCTGAAGTTTTTTACCATTCCAAAGACTAGATAATAGGGAACAACATACACTTTTTCAGTCAAAAGCATAAGTTAGAGTAGTTCGTAATTCTAATTTTAAATGCCTAATTAAGAACAAGTGTGAAGAATATCGTGACTGTAACATACGTATAACAAGGTCGTGATGACGAAGTGGCCAAGTGCTGAGTTTCTTTCACAGACGGTTGTTCTTGTTACTCAGTTTGTGGTGGAGTTCAAAGGTCATTAGAAGTCACCAAAGGTCAAATTGTGAAAACTTCCTGAAACATGTTATCTCAAGAAGAATAAATTTTAGGGATAAGCCTAGAGCAACAAAGCATTTCCTTTGAGCCAAGCATGTAGCTACGTACATACGAGGGGACTGGGATCCCAGATGTTTGTTAGGACCTCAAAAATGAATTTTTGTCCAAAAGAAATGTGTAAGAATAAAGAAAAATAAGAAAAATAAAAACAAAAAAAGACAAAACACATTTTGCGTACGTATGAAATCAACGAATAATTTTTGAACATAAATTCAGTTAAAATGACGAACGAGAAAGCCAAAATGCTTTGTGATTCCTTGCTGAAAGGGGGATGCATTGTTACACAGAGGTTCAAATTTATGCTTCTTGACTACATCATTTTTTACGATGCATTCACAGCTTAACCCCAACTGACCTAACTTGACCTTAGGACCCCACCAAAACTTGAATAATAATGAAAATATCGAAAAAAAAAACATGTCTAAGAAGAGATTTGCCTGTGCTTCATTGTAATGTCATGTTTACAAAGTTCAGTTTTTGACCTCTGGTGACCTCAAATGACTTGTGAACTCCACCAAAAAAGAGTTCCTCCTTTCAATATGACAAATCTGTATACTAGGTATGAATAGTTTCTGTCTTTTCTATCTTCATATATTATGTTAATTAGATTTTCCAGTTTTTGACCTCTGGTGGCCTCGAATGACCTTTGACCTTCACCAAAACACCTGATAGCACCAGATTGGGTCTAAGGACACCTAACTATTGGAAATTCTCTCAAACAGGTGGGAGACACCCTCCCTCTCTTTAAACCCCGTCCCCAAGATGGCCATCAATGCCGTGACCCCCATTTGATACCTAGGCCCCACTAAAAATTCATCCTAGCAACGCCCCCGCTTTTCGCAGGATCGAATCACTTAGCCTTAATTGGGCTTTCTGATTACATTTTGACTTGAACAAAATTTGACTGCAAACATATTGCAAACTATATTACCAAAATTTACTTCATTCTTACAAGAAACTGATGTCACTTTCGCACCATATAATAAAAGGTCACTATCTGTCTCATCTGGCTCTTTTGGGATCTTCGCTATGTCTAGTCACCACAGACGTTTACGCAGGCACATATCTCTTTTCCAGGCAGATATGAGAATATTTGATTATGCAAGGGCATATAGCCCCGGTGAAGGAGAAGTGGTTAAACCACAGTGACCCGAAAGTGAAAAAGTATGCCCCAAATTACCTGTTTCTTGGGAAATCATTTCAGCAGGAGTCCCTGCCCTGCCTTGCAATTCTCATCACTCCGAGGAGATCTCCTCTCGACCTCTCTGTATGCCTACATGAATGGTTTTGTGATCCCCCTGTGCCTCTGACATCTTTGGGTTTGTATGGTTTGAATAACCCCTTTCCGTTCCTATGGCAAGTTCTGCCGACGTAGCCTACCTTACTGTGCAGATACTTACATGGTTCGATCCTTGTCCAACACCAATTTGAGCAAATGTATTGATTCAAGAATGTAACCTTATATGGGGCAGAGACGCAGAGTGAAAAAGGAAAATGCGTCATCCCGTCAAATGAAACAAGTGTCTTTGTTTATTTGCTATTACATAAAACGTTTATTTACAGTGTTCATTTAAGACACCGTATAAAAAATAGCGTCATCTGCAATATAGGAAAGTAATATTAATGACCTCTTATGCATACATGAGGAACTACCTTTCACAAACTGGCAACGAATTTCCACTCCGATTACACCTTCTATCCTTAGGCTATGGAGATATGCGTCCTTATATATAAGGTACAGGGGCGGATCCAGGGGGCAACTGGGGGCACGACCAATCTGGCGCCCCCGATACAAGAAAAATGCGCCCCTCCTGCCTCCTAAGATATTAAGTAGAACTACCAGTTGTTTGTTTCCAATATTGTTATATTGATCTCACATTTCCTTATCAGATTTACATCAAGCAACAACATAGTCATTTGTGTTACTCTGTGTGCAAGTACGTGCGTCCAGATGTATGTAAAGCGCCCAATGAATGTTCGTGCTGAAAACCACAGCATTTACATTTTTGAGAGTAGCCGAATGATCTTAGTTGCTTCTGGTTAGCGGTATATGCCATGACACACTTTAATGTTGTGCACAAACTACCTGGATACCTGGCCCGGGCCATGCATAGACTGGAGCTGTTTATTATAACTCGCGCCCATCGTACGCATATGTGCGACCTATAATAAATGTCACTACACTTACACAACACTGTCTGTCACGTATGTTCAGCTAGCTTCCCTATCGTATATCGGAGACAAGCCGATCGAGATCGAAAAGCTAGACCCACCTATAGATTAACATTCTAGTTAGGCAGTGCCATACTGCGGGAAAAATCACCTGCTAGATTCTCATGACGTAAAATGTGTACCCATTTTTTTACAATTGGGATTGGGATACATACATTCTGGGGTGGTGCCACACCGGGGCAGGGAAGGCGACCCCCCGTTTAATTTGCAAGAAAAAGGGAAAAGAGAAGGAAAGAAGGAGAAAAAGAAGAAAAGGAAAAAATGAAAGAAAAGAAAAGGAGGAAACGAAAGAGAAAGAAGAAAAAGAAGAAGAAGAAATTGTGAGGGGTGGGCTAGGCCTATATCTGATCCATATAATTAATCCAGCGCTCTCAGGAGGCCCTATTCCGGTGTCTGCAGCCTTTAGATGCAATTTTATAATGCACAAATGAAGGAAGGAAAATTTTCGTAATAGTTCAAGAATGTTTCTATGGACTCCACGCTCGTATTTTTGCGAAAAAACTTTCCCCGAACAGAAGGCATAAAGTACCCAAAAGGAAGGCTTCAAGAGGTTTGTTGACATACCCTTCTCTTAGACAACAAATGTTTCCTCCTTCTTTCACCCAACCAAAAGTAAGAATTCACTAAATTAGAAACATTTTCCAGCCATATATGATCAGTTCCAAAAATATCTCATAGACAGCATCATTTTGCATCTAAGCAAATCTAAATTGACAAAAATTTCTCAAAGGGGAGGAGGGACACCCCTCCCCTTATACCCCTCCCCCAGCACGGCATTTTTTCACCCGACCAAATATTAGAATTTACTGAATTATGAACATTTTCCAGCCATATATGATCATTTAAAAAAGTATACCAAAGACAGCACCATTTTGCATCTAAGCAACCTTAAATTACCAAAACTTTCTCAAAGGGGAGGGGCACGACCCTCCCCTTAGACCCCGATCACTTCCCATGCTTCGCCCCTTACTAAAATACCATGGGGCCGCCCCTGAATATATGTTGCATTTTTAACTTTTAGAATCTGGCGCCCACCTGATCGACTGCCCCCCCTCAGTGTTGGGTTGGATCCGCCTTTGATAAGGTACAGGGGTATACTTCTAACATCAACTGCCTTATTCGGAAGTCTTCTTATCTTTGCTTAGATGTCCTCTTTGCTTCCTTTTCCCCGGTCTCCCACTCATCCTTCCCGGCCGTAAGCAGTGCTCTTATAGTGGTGATTCACTTGCAATTTAGGTAATGAATTTGGTGTATGCCTATAATGACATTTTGAGGTCAACAACCTGTTGTTCCGGAGTATTCATAGTAGCCATTTTGTAAGTAGCCAAAAGATTAATTACGGGTCTGGTAATAAACAGAAAGATGGCCCCTATTCCTACAGTCGATACTTTTGAAACAAACGTGATGTCAGTCGAGCATCGCATACATTAAGGAGTTGTCCAGGCTAGGCTTCTACGTCAATATGTTATGATTTACTAACCTCACTCCATCAACATTTCGGTGCTACATTTCCTAACATGGTTTTGATTAATAGAACGAGGAAGTACACAGGAAATGCAATTTTTATTTATTACTTTGTCACGCTGACTTAGTATTTTTGCCGCCTGCTATTGCAGCATATCGGAAGATCTTAATATGGGGTCACATAGTGAGTACGTGTTAATAGTGCAATAACCTAAGCTTTTAAACGATCTCGACGTTCCTCAAATTAAAATTCAGACGAAAAGTAAGAGGAAAGTTAACTTTTTTATAATTTTTACACTTGAAAAGTTCAAAACGTAGGCTACTGTTTCTTTAAAAGCTCCAGCCTCCTCGCTCCTCAGAGCTCTACCAAAAATAGCTTCAAAAGGATGCTTTTCCGCAAGAAGTCATCGTTATTTAATGCAATTTGTAACACCGTATACAGATCTTATACCCCCCCCCCATCCGTATCCTCCGCACACGTAAGCTTGGGTCTTGTACGTTTGTTAAAGTGACGAAAATGGAACAACCCTTACTTTCTTCGTATACCGTGTAGGCCTAACTATTGTTCAACATTAGCTATGAAATATGCCCATATTTCCATCGAAGGAATGTCTTTTATTATTTTTCACTACGCAAGAATGGCAAATAGCAAGTAAACTGAAAATTAACCACTTTATAACATTTATTGGGAGCATGCGCAGTTTAGCATACCTTGGTACCAAACAAAACATCACGTTGGGGGTGAATGCATCTACCGTCTGTTGCAAATCCCTGTTCAATCCGTGCTGCATGTGGGAATCGAGGACCGGTCTCGGATCACGATTTTAAGGACTCGGACTCGTTACTCGGACTTGGAAAGCAAAGGCTCGGATTCTTACTAGGTCTCGAATAGTCTTGACTTGTGACTCGGCTATAAAATTCCCGAGACTGGGCTCGAGACCGGCAGAGTTTTGTGTTACTTTTATGCACTTGAACATTTGTCGCATATATTCTTTTTCTCTGCAGTTTATTTACAACATCACACGGTACCTACGTCTTTGCAACATGCGTTCTCTAGTGTATGACATTCAAAAGAGTCCTATCAGTTCTACGGTAAAAGCCTATATGTCCTATATTCTTGAATGGCAGCCTGCGGGCATGATAATTTTCCCAGGACGAATGTGCCGAATTAAAATGTTTTCCCTAACCCTAACCTTGACCCACTCGGTTGGTAAATGCTGCCGCCCTCGTGAAAGGCTGCCTCCCGTCGGGGAAAGCTACCCCCACCCAGCCGAGGAAGCTTCGGGTTGCTCCCCTCTCCTTCCTTGGTTGGGGAGCTTGGCCCCCTTGTCGGACAAATCCTGGTGCCACCCCTACCTTGACCGTGACTGCGTGAGCATTATTTTTCATTTTTCTAGTTTGTATGGAAATATACAAAACTTGTGCCTAGGATTTGTCCTGGGAAAAAAATCCTGGGACCGAAGGCCACATCCGATCGGCGAGCCAATCCAATCCGGCCCTCGAAGCAAAACGACACTGGCGACTGGAGAAAAAAATAATTGTAGAAAATCAAAGCAATCATCATCCATCTTATGCGAGCGTACTTTAGAGACGACGTACACATCTTGTAATGTGAAATACAGAAAAACGTAACGACATTGTCCTTAATACTTAAGCACTTATCGCTCTTTACTTCACCATACTTGAAGGATAGCTTAAGGGCAGTTGTTTCAAAGCCTCATGCAAACCATACTCGTCGCTAGAAGGGTTGTCGGCCTCAGTGTCATTTAACTGTAAACTACGCCTCTTACCCTCTTGGAAAACTTGCCAATGATTGAAGAATGAATTTTTCGCTTGCTGCACTCCAAATTTCCCATTGGCGTATTCATTAAATTCCATTCTTGTAACAACAAAACGGATTTTATGGTTAATGTAATGATACTTTAAACTGCAGAATTAGTGCAAAATAAAGCAATCCCTCTCTTCTTTCACCAAGTTGTGCTAGCTTGTAGTAGATGAGGCTGGGTACAGTGTTTGCTGTCTTTTTTGAGGTGCATATCCGTTAATACATTTCATATTACAATCCGCTGTAAACTAAACTGCAGAAACAGTGACAGGCGCGGATCCAGCCAGAGACTTATAACCGGTCCGAAACCCCCTCGCAGACCGTTATTTCGCATTTAGAGCTGATAAAAAATTCTCAAAATTCCATTTTGGTGATTGTGACTGTAAAGCCCACGTAAAATTCACTCTCCTTCAAATTTTACCAGGGAAGGCCAGCACATCATCATCCGTGCATATATCTTCGAAGTCCCTACCGTACTTGAGGGTAACTTCTTCAAGAAGAGCCTTTCTGGCCGGGCTTATTTTCGTCTTGAAGGCGACGAAAAAGTTTGTAAAGGGACTTACAAAAGAACAGATGTACCAACAACACGTGTTTTTTTGGGGGGGGGGGGGAGGGGTGCCCCTGAGGTAAACAACTGACCTTATCTTACTCAAAGTAAGGGTATAATTGATGTTCATAGGTTCATCGACTGCGGCAGTATTGTTTGATGTTCGCCCTCCGCATCCATCCGGAGGGACGTTTTACACTAAGATCCCAAACATGCGGAGGTCCCCGAAGGAGCTCCGCTGCTCGGATGGGACACCAGACTTAACTTTACCAACCGTTCAACCTTCAGAGTGCCTTTGTCTCTTTATCATGTGTTTCTCATGCATTGCTTAGCTCTAAAAACAGTTACTACACCTTTATCCTCGACGAAAGGCAAATGAGCCTGTATGGGGGGGGGGACAATGCGCCACTAACAGATGGTGGCGCTTCAACTATAAGAACATCTCTGTCTCTGAAGCACTCAGTTTTCATAACAAAACAAAGCTCGACAAGTATGACTTTTGTTCACACAATAGTGATACCGTAAGATATACCAATACATCTCTTGTTAACATTTTCAGGGAAAGTTAATAATTAGTCCATCAGCTCTTGATAATATCAAAAGGCAAAAATATATTATGAAGAAAAAAATCATTGTGAAGAAAAATGAACTCAGCGAAAATAAAAATTTGTGTAAGAAGCTGGGCCGTTCTTGTTACCCAGGGATATTATTTGTTTGTTCCTAAAAATATACCCTAGATGAAGGTTTGTCCCGAAATGCGTTGGCGCGGGGTGTCACCTGGGAGAGGCTGCAGTCCCTAGAATCCACCAGCTGGTTCGTCCAAGACTCTCAGTCGACACATGAAAACACGAACCTAAGGTACCATATTTTGCATGGTACGTAAACAACGAATCAAGTTTTTACTTTCGGGGAAAGTTTCAACTCTTTTAAAAATATCACTTACGTCATTGTTTGACAGTCTGTATTTTCTAGTTACGGCTTGACTCAGCAAAAGCTGTAATGTGCAATCGCAGTGTATGTAACAGGTAAACTATCATTCCTTCCTTCCGTGTGATAATCTAGAATATTTGACACAAAATGAAAAAGCACAGTGCCACGAATTGAGGCCATGGCGTTACTTATCGTTTTGTAAGGCGTGTGGGAGGAAACTCAAGCCTGGCTCTAATTGTCCTGCAGTATATATTACAACAATATATGATCTGCCTGTTGAAAAAGAAAACACATTTTCATGCTCTCGGTCTTACCGGTAAACTTGCTGTTATTTAGCTTGACCTGGTTACCTTTCTTTCTGGACTGCACTTTTATTAATATTTGATATACTTATTAACGTGTGTTTCATTCGAGAGTGAGTTTGAGCTTAAGATTTAGCTTAACTTTGGGGAATGTCAGGAGAAGAGTAGGGATTTCGGCGTCTTTTATTCCGTAAGTTACAGATTTGGATATTTGTCTCAACACTTCGAAGCTTTGACTTATTCTAGATGGTTTTTGGTGCAGCTGTCACAGCAATGGAACATTTAACGCTGTTCAAATTCGTGTTCATGTTTTGTATTGTATTACTGCAGATCCTCAAAATAAGCATGACATTGGAGTGTTCAAACGTGGAAGGGTGTTCTTGTGGCAGTACTAAACCAACCGTGACCTTTATCGCACGAATGACCTACACATGTGATGGGAAAAATAATTCCTTAACGAAAATCCCTCGGAATTTCTCAGTTTTTACCACCTACCTCTACATGAAAAATCATTTTATTGTCAACATTAGTAAGGGAGACTTTCAGACTATGACAGACTTGCGGTATATTGTCATCATATATTCAAATGTCTCGAACATTGAAGACGGGACATTTCAAAATCAGTCGAATGTGGAAGAACTGCACTTGGAAGGCAATTCTTTGTCTAGAATCAGCGCCCTTACATTTCAAGGTCTTAAAAGCTTGAAAGTATTAAACTTAGCAAATAACAACATCCAAACGATTGATAGAAATTCATTGGTTGGTATGCCACATTTGAAAAAATTGCAACTACAAAATAACCAGCTGTTAACCTTACCGGAGAGATTATGTGAAGACATCGAACGGTTACAAGAACTTCTTCTTTGGAACAACCCTTTGGTGTGTGACTGTGATATTATGTGGCTAATCGAATTCTGGTCTGAAGAGTCTTTGACAACCGACACACTATGCTCAGCACCAACAGAAAGGGTAGGAGTGGAATTATTTTCTCTCTCCGAAAGAGATTTTGTGTGTTCTACAGCTGCGCCAGATGCGATCCTTACATCTTCCAGCTTGACTGTTACAGTGTTCATTGGCGTTGCTTTCGTTGCCCTGTTGATGGGCCTCATGTTATTTTTGATTCATAAATGCATCAAGTATCGGAACCAGACAAAGTCCCCTAGATTGCATACTTATAATGTCCCAGGGACATATACAACCACCGTTTGCCCTGAAGATGCAGATTCCTCATACTACATTTCTGTTGAGTAGATCAGTCACGTCTACGTTAGCTGCATGGGTCACGTGACTGACTTTAAGACTTTATTTATTGACGTCATCACCTACTTAATAGCCGCTGTCTTCATGGACATGATGCACAGCTGGGCGCCCAAAAGTGCTAACGTGCATGTCTTTCTAGTAGGCACACATCGCTTTTATGGCCCTGTTACGTCATGCGAATATTGCCTTATTATATATAGTACGTAACTGATCATGTTACCTTAACTTTGTATATGTAATCACACTTCGATCGATTAAGTGCTATAAAAATGTAATTTGACAATAAAATAATATTAATGTTATTAGGTCATGGATCGAGGGTTAACAGCTTGGACCTTTTCTACAATTTTGTAAAATCTGTCTAAAATACCTTTCATTTTTGTAGTCAACTGTATAAAGAATTCTTTCCAAATTATTTATTTTTTATTTTGTTGACATTGAGAGATAATGAGATTTAGATGTCTATTTATTTCGAAAATTCGTCAAATCGCGACAAAAGGGGAGAACCTTGAGTCTTAATATATATGATAGTTTTGAAATTGCATTGTGGACTTGCTTGATATCCTCACGTGTATAGTATAATATTTAAACACTGGTATTAAAACACCTTAACAGCATTTTGGTTCGCTTGTGTTGCAAGCTGATATAAGTTTTGAAAATAATTATTTATGAAAAAGTCAACTTAAGGGTTAATGAAATAAAATTCTGAACTAAAAAATAAACATTTATCGATTCCCTGAACATAGGTAGGCCTGCACAACATCTTTTTCGAAATTCCATATTTGCTGCCGGTTTTTCTCTGTACCACAAGCGGACTACACTACCCATTTCGCAAATTAAGATAGGACATCTCGTGTGGTATTCGTGTGGTATTTATGGAGATATTTATACTCAAATGTCAAAAGTGCCTCTACCTCAGGTTTTTGAAAATAAATGTGAAGAATTTGCAATATTTGGGATTCCAGTATTTAATGCCTGTTTGCATTTTTCGGTGTACTACTAGGGCACTAGGCTAGATATTTTATGAAAATGATAGCATCTTGTGTGGTACTGAGAGAGGTATCACTTCTTACAAATGCACGTAAACCCACACTCTACACTTAAAAAACAAAAGAGCGAAATTCACTCTAAAAAGAGTGTACTGAGGGACCTCTTCTAGTAAGAGTGAATTTCGTTTTCTCATTCCCGAAGAGCAACTTATTTCCTAGAATTCTTACTCAAATTGTTGGCATAAAGGCCTAAAAACATTTCGACTTGCAAAATAGATTTCAATTTATGATAGAAGACATTGAAAAATGGTTTTTCGATTTTCTGTTTGCAACAGAAAGTAAAGTGTTTCATACACAATAAGGAAATTAAAAGGCGTATTATTGTACACTCTAAAATCAAAAGAGTGAACTTCACTCCAAATATCAAATTAAATCATTTCATTTTTTAATGAAAGTGGAGGTTTCAGCAATCTTTTTTAGATAAAAAAATAATAGACCGCTAGGGAAAATGATCTGAAAAAAATGAAAAAAAAAAAACAAAAAACAAAAAAAAAAAAATGATGAATGATTCAGGGCTTTCGTAAAATGAGAGTTCTCTAAATAAAGATCTCGGTTTTTCCAAAGACCACCACTTACTCTCTAATTTCTTGGAACAGCATTAATCAGTCTTGGTGACGTGTAAACGGGAAATTCCAAATATCATAATAAGTTATGAACTTTTCATAAGTAAAAGGTGCCCCGTTTTCATCAAAATAATCCTGAACATGTAGAATACCTTTGTCGTATATACATCTATCAAACAATGATTTTTTATTAATGTTAATAGAGGATTTATTTTAAATCGATTTACGTTTACTTTGTCAGGACATATGGATATATAATGGGTTGCTTCACACCAAGCATGAACGACTTCTCCCCCCCCCCCCCCGAAAGATTGTTAATACGAATATTCTGGGAGGTACAGTTACTATGGAACCGAAAATCCTTATCATATACTTAGCAAATTCGAAGTCAAAATCTAATTTATACAATCCTTTTCAGTTATTACAGTAGTGGCGAACCCAGGTATACTTGAGACCTTTAAAAACTCTTGATATGAACAGCCTTTGAACCACCTTTTTGAGTAATTTAGCAACACAGAGCGCTTTACCTTGTCTGGATTACTCAGCAATATAAAATAAAAAAATCACCCTCTCCAATTCTTTAATGAAAGAAGCAGGGGGGTGGTAATCCCAGAAAAAGAAAAACCAGTTGAGAAAGAGCTTAAGATTTCACTTAATTAATACGTCCCATTGGAGTAACATTTCTGCCCGACCATAAGCGGAGACAGGATTTCAGTCTTGAAAGCTTCTGAATATAATTAAGTCTGAAAAGATCATTATCATCATGATTGAAATAAATCCCGAGAAAACGGACATGGCCGCAGGTAAAGTTAATATTAAGGCTGGTAAGAAAAAGAGGGTATTGTCAAAAAAAGGACCCAGAGGAGAGAGATATTATTTAGACATTTTTTGTAAGGTCTGATACCAAACGGGAGCCATTCAATAAGCGAATTTTTTCGTACAAAGTATAGTTTCACTCTTATCCAGAAACAACACTGTATCATCAACCAATCGAAGAATCTTCGCCCAATTTCGCCCACAGTATTAATAGTATCAATAGTGTCGAATGCTTTGTGAAAATCTAAAAGAAAAGAAAGCCACGTATATTATGATCTTAAGAATACTGGATTAAGTCTAAAACAAAACGCATATTTCCAACAATGAATCCGGCGTCCGAGTGTCCCTCCTTCGCTAAGCCATGCTCCCAGAGTACTAGAAATAGCTGCATTCCCATGCCTTATAAGTTGCATTTTAAAAGTAGGCCTATTATTCAAAAATCTCGTTTAAGAATGGAACGATGACAAAAAATTACATACTAGAAAATTTGCATCAGAAAAAAATCATTGAAGTTGTGTGTAATAAGCAAGAAAAGAACTTTTCGCAATTACAAATACCAATGCCCAGTTACGTAAGAATGTGTTACAATGTTAAGAAAACCTGGACTTCTATAACACCTCCCTGCACCAATCGACAAAACTTACAGACTGCAATCGTCGGAGAGATCTCAATTCAAACTAATAAACTTTCTCTTATATA
>WURT03653963.1:5505-16995 GCA_009936505.3 Holothuria glaberrima
GTATATTCAGTTGTAAAGCTATGCATAACCAAGTTCAAAGAATATTGTGGCACTCAGCTATAATGCATAAATATCATGCAGCTGGGTTCAAATAAAATACCGATAGTCTTTTGGTACCGAGAGCGCCATAACTGCCTCGAGATGAAAGGAGTTACTTCAACAGTTTAATGGATGACCTGCCATGATTTCTAGCTTTTATGCATAAGCGATGGAACTTAGGTTCTGAACAATTTTGCGCCGAAAATATTAATGCAATTGTTACAACTTTTGCAAGAAAAGAAAATTTCCTCCCTGACTAGGGAAGGGTTGTACACAAGATAGCTCACCCCTCCCGCTTCGTATGTCTCTGCTTTGACGAACTGAAATTTTTTGAAAAAAATGTATGCTTAGAAGCTTAAACAGCTTACATACCATACAGATACTTTCGGTTGTGAAAAGTGTATTAGAACAAAACCCTTTTTTGTATCCCTGTTTCCTATGGAACTTCCTCATTAGAATATCAGACATTGTGAATTAATATATTTCTAAAACTTCACAAAATGGAAGCATCGGCTTGAAACAAGGACGCTTAAATATTCACCCCCCCCCCTCAAGACCGCTCCCCCAGGACGGCGGTCTAAAACGTTCAGCTTCTTCGCCCAGCTAAGGAACGCCCTCATAAATTTGGATGGAAAACAATAGACGAGTTGGGAAATTAAGTTGTTTTCACACAACGCTTTATGAGATGGGTCAAAGGTGAAGTTAACCACTCACACTGGCAAATGCTCACATGACCGTTCTAACTCATCCCACGACTGGCGGGTTGGTCGGCGCCACAAAACCAAGCACGCCCCTCCAAGGTTGGGCCCCTGTAGACTGGGGGTTGTAGCATATGCCCACGGTATTCCCAACCTGTCGTAAGAGGTGACTAAAGGGAAGGATTTTCACCGTATTTGAACTGTATTTGAAACCAAACTTGAACCGTATTTCAACTTTACTTTTTTATCTAGTTGACACTATATAACACATTCGTGTTGGCGTGTCGTTAAATCTCATCTAACTTACTAACTAACACACACTGGTAGGCGAAAATGTCACGGTACAGCTGACCTTGTCCCCCACCGGAAGTACTAAATTACCCAACTGACTTATAATCTAACTTTGGCAGGTATCCTTTTTAATGTGTATGGGGAACTTTCTTTTTTTTCCACACATTCCGGCCCTCCGAGTGTTTGTCAACTGTGGATGACTTTATACGCTACCCTGCAAGCACTTAACTGGCAATATTTAAGAGGCAAAAGTTTTGATTGCAAGTCCACTCGCTTGAAACCAATTACCGAATTGGTTGGAAACTGCCCCAGAACAACCCATTTCTCTCCCATCATTGCTACAGTCCTACAATAGCACCCATGTTAAGGCCTAAAATGGATTCAAATAGACTCTTCAACAGCCCCCAAAAATAGTGTAAAGGATGTTTGAGGGAATGTGATAGAATGTATGCCAGCAGATCGATTTTTTCTCGTTTTAAGGCTGAAAGGCTTAGATGAAGCAAACGACTATGTAGTTACGATTATGTTGTTAAAAGACAAATACGTGTCGATATAGCCAATATACTTAAGGCTAGTTCAAATCCAAGTCTAGATTTTGTGTAAATGGCTTGTTAGCCACGATTTAATTGTTAAACAGCAAGCACGTGTCTTTCAGTCTATGTGCTCAATTGTTTAAATACAACTAGTCTAGGTCGTGTTTAAATGGCTAGTTAGTCACGTTCCAGACTGATGGTTATAAGCATCAAGCAGGCTATACGTGTGATCTTCATGTTCAATAGGTAAGGCTGCCGATTAATCTCATCAGTCATAAATGGGCGGGTATTTAGTTACGATCTAGTTGTGTTACTACACCAAGTACGTGTTTACATGCATGGCAGACTTCAATGATTACGTCAAGCATACGGGAACTGGGAGTACAAACATCGATGCATGTCAAGAGTATACTGCCTTCTATAACGTTTGTACTATTACGTATACATGTGCGTGTATACTATCGTTTACTTCCACTTCCCATGATGTTATATGCTTTACGTAATCATTAAAGTCGGCTGTTGCATGCAGTAGAGGAGATCTTGCATGCAGTCAGTGGCGACTGGCCCCATCCCCTGACAGACTTAAATCGACTGTTTGCGGCCTTTTCAGGTTTTCAACATACCCATTGGCTACTAAAGACATTGTTTTCAATTAACAAAATTACATTCTGCACTTTATACTACATATATAGGGAGAACTGAAAATACTTTTCGACGATCTACGAGGTATTTTTACCAAAATTTTCTTAACCTTACACGTCAATTTGTGGTGGCGCTTCGCTGAGATCAGGGCTTTTCAGTAACATCTGTATCTGGGCAGACTTTTCCCTCTTTCAAAATCTCTTTCCTTTTTTCGCCGCTTTTTGCTTGTATGCGGTTCATACACTCATTGTTATACGGCATATATTATTTTTTCTGGGAAGACTGAGCTGTTTTGCCCGTAATAACCTTTACAATCAGAGGAAGTTGCCCTATTTTCCCCAAAGATCTGCCCGAGAAATAGTGTTTTCGAACTCCGAAGGGCTGCAACCATAGAAACCGGCTAATTCACCCATGCATAAATTACTAATTCTCTAAAGGATCTTTCAAGCTTTTGTTTATGCAATAAGTTGTCAAAGAATGAAAGTGACTTTCTGTGTTCTACATACGACACATGTTTTGAAATTTTGAAAATTTAAAATTCACTTTCATGATGGATTTACTCCCAGCTGCCCAGGGAGCCTTGCAGTCTGGACCTCATCGGAATACAGATCTGGAACATATAGAATACGAACTCTGCTGTTCCGAGCTTCCGTACCCGCGAAAAGTGACATATTCCATGTTCCTTAATCATTCAAGGCTGACTACGCCCTGCAACTGCCTCAGTATGCAAATGTGTACAGTACACTCAGTAGGGTAAATACCCCAGTCCCGTTGCACAAGAGCTGTCCGTGGATCCATATCGGTTATGGAAAATTGGTCCGCCAGCCTGTTACCCTTTGACTAAAGTATCCATCTCTTTTCAGGCAGTTGGTCTTTTCGAGTGTGGAAAGCTCGCCTAGGGAGTTCCTTAAGCTACACAAGAATCGGTGGTGCCGCCAGGAGTTGTGTTTGTCTGTGTATGGGGGGTGGGAGGGGATACACAGAAGATGATGTCGTATTCCCATCCTAGTTACACATAGACAGTCTGTGCAAATTGTGCATATATGTATCTGCGATAGGGGCCGATTTTTCCTTTATCACCTTGAGCAGGTGCCATCCTGGTGGTGACCCCTTCCCTTTGAGAAATTTTTGTTCAATAAAGGTGTCTCAGATGATAAATGTGCTACCGAAATCTTTGGCAAATTTTTGAACTGATCGTAAGTTGAAAAACCAGTGTGCAATTTAGTGAATTCTTATATTTTGGTTCGACAAGGGAAGGGTGTACTGTCTAAGTGGAGAGGTCACAACTCCTACCTTAAGGGATTTTGTGTATGTAAGGTGGCTTTGATGCAAATGTTTGCTATCTCTGGCACATCTTTCAACTATTGACATGCTTAGAGGTTCTAATTATTTAGCGATATTTTGGCTATGGTATGGCACCCATTATACAAAAATGTATAACGATAAAACAGATACCGGTAGGCCTAGTACTTCCAATCTTTCATACATGCTACAAATGTTACCGTATAGGCAGATAGAATAATCATGATATTATATTTTTCTAATATCCTCTCCTAATACGGGTCCCTACAGAGGTTTAAGATGTATTTCTAAAATGTTTTGGGTAATGCATTACTGCTTAATAATGGTCATGAGATATGGAGTGTGAACCGTGACGGTTGCGCGCTGGGGGCGCCAAAATTTGCATTAAAATATCATTTCCAAAACAAGGTTGCATGTCGACCGTACCGAGACAAACAATTTCCTAACAAAATGCCTAGTAATTAGTAAAAGCTTTCAATTTTCATAATATAAGTCGTCCCCGAATTCTCCCGCGTCAATTCTTGCAAAGCCGCGCTCCTCCGTAATGACTTCAATGCACACGAACAACGGCCTAATTGTAAATCCTCACCGATGATTAACGAGAATACGTTTTAGACGGTATTGATTATAATACAGCGACCGAGCGAAGCTGGAAGCGGGAAAATTTATGTAGTTTGCGACAATCTGTATAGCTTGAGAACGACTTCTGATAGAAAATGATTAAAGTAGATACATCATCCAAGTCAGAAAGACACCTATTCCTACCCTTACAGAAATCTTTCATACCTAAACGCCCCTGGGCTCATTTTCCAATTTTTCGAGAATTTTTGGAAATCAATTGGGGGAGGGCAACCACACACCCCATCATGCCCACCCCTTGTCGGCGTCACTGATTAGAATAATCAGGCAGATAAAGTAAGCCTGGATATAAAGGGAATAAGCGGTCGTTCAATCTAATTTTAAAACGATAATTACAAAATTTTCTCTTGTATTCCTTTCAAGTATAATCATGATGTTTCAGTGCATTATGTTAGACTTTTTGTAAAATCCCAACTCGGATCCGAGGTCGAAGGGAAAAGCCAAACCAACAACTTAATACATAAATTTATATTGTATTTTAAAGCTGAATTAGGGAGATTTTCTGCATTGACTATAAATAATTCAGAAACAAAATTTCTGTCACATGATAAAACTTGTGCCATGTAATATATTTCATTACTATTGGGGTGACTCATTTGCCATTAAGAAAAATTCCATTCAGCTCTAAGGCTAACATTTTTTCCGCTTTCATATTTTTGCTTAGATTTGGCAGATTTTATGCGATATACATGCAGCTGACCAATATCACTGCAAGCGAGACCCAGTCATACAGATTAAATTAACTGTAAATAGAAGAACCTTGTGATTGGATTAACCCCTAAGTAGATGCGACAAACAACATCGGTTATACAATGCCTACACGCGCTTATCATCAACAGTGGCGTGTAATCTAATAACAGCGGCCAATAAAGGCATCTAAACCAATGAGTTAGTTTAAAAACATCCGCCTCTGGAATCATAAGAATATCAATGACTCCTTGCAAAAAGGACCTCGTCAGCCACTTAGATAATCTGCAGATTACAAGAGAATTTGCAATAACTCGCAGTCACGCTTGCAGTCCCATGAAATGGAGTCATTTGCAGACAAAAACTACCCAGGAGACATGGGTGTGTGCATATATTAAAGGACTCTGCATTATATCACACACGTTACAGAGTTAAAATCAAGAGCCAAATGACATCAAACTTGCTTCCATAAACACATCACCAGCGTCATACCGTAATATATTAAGCAACACATTCTTCCTTCTCCTATTCTCGCCTATTAGATTTATCATCGCCATGATTATCATAACATCTTGAAAAACAAACATTACTCTTTCTCTCTCTATATTTTACAAACCCTGACATTTGTCCCGGTAGAGCGTGTATTGACTTTGAGAAACAGTTCAGCAGTAAAAGATATTGATCCCCGTTATGGGTAACGTACGTCTATAGGAGACGAATCATCATCATACACCTGTGGTCTGTAGCGTCGAGCTTCATAGCCTTCTATACCTAACATATTAATAGCATGTGCACAAAGGTGTTGCCATAACAACTTGGAAACATTGTAGATTATGCACGCAGTATACGTTCGTGTCGCAATCGTTTGTAAAGGTTTTTATAAGGAAAATGGTCTACGAAGGGTCCTATGTAAACGACTCTGGCGTAGCGTATTTAATGCAGTAATGCTTTCCTAAGTATATTTTGAGAAAGAAGGAATGCTTCTTTGTATTGAAGCCAATTTCATATTGGTTAGTAATATCTTTTAATTTGGTAAAGTTTATCTAGTCTATACTGCTCTTTCGAAAGGGCTGAAACTTTTGTACCAAAGATGCCAACGTTAAGATGTGTTTAATAACGTCTTTATGAAAGACAATGCCAACACCATAAATAACATATTTAAAGAGACATTTTCATCCTTTTCGTAATTCAGTAGAAACTTTTTGCTTTCACATCGTCATGAACAAGTAAATTGCCTGAAAAAGCATTGCAGTGCAATTAACTTACCTAGAAGTAAGAGTTTGACTACTCTCGCTGCCATTTCGCCATCATTTTTTAAGTTGCGATCAATCATTCTCGACCGCTCGGCAGCAGCCTTATCTTCTGCGCTGGTGGCACAGCCCATGATGATGGTGTAGTTAATTCCAACCAGACCTTTTGAACGTTACTCCACTCAAACAGGAAACAAAATTATCACAACATGATGACAAAGTGAGTTGGTAAAATATTCCTTGAATATGAATAAGAACAGTGGGAAACTGTTTGAATGACAAACAAATTATAATTCCGAAACGAAAAACACCTGTACCTTACAGAGACTAAACTCTGAAACGTTGTAACATCCAAGGTCTTTCCATACGAAAAAAATCTTCGAAATATACTATACTATTCCAATAGAACGGTCTCCTTTCCAAGACACTTTCTAATCAAGTCTGATCCACCACACCCTTGCAGCTGAGCTAACTGAGTAATATAGTTGCCTGCATAAAACTACTGCATGTCTATCCGGCTCGCTTACATATTTCACAATCACTCTTTAGTTCACCCTGGCAACGGTCTTACCGGTTTGTCAAGAGCCTCGCTAAAGCTTTTGAAGTGCTTCTGTACACGAAATGAAAGGGTATATAGTCAAGGATGCCAATAAAAGGCCTATTCAACCTTTGCCTGTCTCTCCTTATAACTAGGGGAACGTTTAGAAAAGTATATGGTCATGTGATCGATGTATACAGTATATGAAATTGTAAAGAAAAATCGTTGCTACTTAGATGTGCGGGTTTTCATTAGATTTTGTAGACATGCGTCACAAAGACTGTTATAAGGCTGTGTGGCTTTTTGTAAGCGTTATTAAAATTTCGCACTGCAGAATTGATCGATTAAAAACCACTTTAGACAAATAGGTCTGTTCACACAGTCACTCATAATATGTACCACGCGTGACGGGGCAAAGGACATGGATTAATTTAGAAATAAAATTACAGCTCATATTGTATGAAACATTTCGTATAGACTGGGACTCAGAACTCATGTTTTTATTCTTTGGTATAGGGCATTCATAAAAGAGCGAAGGTGGTTTGTCAGTAAGAGTGTCTTTTAAGTATATTATTCATGCTGGGTGTTAGCTAGAGCACAATGTTCACTGAATAGGAATAGAAGCTATAAGCACTTTTCCTTAAAGAAAAATTTGACCAACAAAACTCGTAAACAGAGACATATGTGACAGAAGGGAGTCCATGCGGTGTTATGACGATAGTACTGAATAATACAACGCAGTGTACTGAAGTGTATACCTCGAACATCATGAATGGTGGGACATCGTTAAGAGAGATTTTACTGTTTGTATATGTGTGAAACACTCATGATTTCAACGTAATCTAGCAGTTGCCAGTTAGGTATCTACGGTCTTGCTTGAAATTGTTAACATGTAAACATAATGCTTGTTATGTGGCTCCTTTGAAAAAAATTGGTGCAAAGCGATTCTTATTTCAACACGCAGAGTATTTCTTCCTGAAGACTCCATGTCCGACACTTTTTTACTCATCTAAATAAGTTCTCCTTGCACATTATTCAATAATGTCAAGTAAAATCAACGTATTTTGTGCGATTTTTTGCCCAAAATAGATTCCTAGTTGCGCAAAACTCATCTAAAATAAACAACAAAAACTGACATTTTAAATACTTCCAGATAGATTTTGGTCAATCAGGCACCTAACCAGGATCACAGGAAACTGTTCGTAGTTATGGGTCAAAAGTACAATTTTGGTTCAAAAGGAATCAAGTTTAGTCAGATATGACCAGATTCCGGTCCAATGATGACTCGGACGAGAGACATGCTAAGGTTGTTACTCATCTCACTTAGATGGTTTACATCAGGAGTGGGGAACCTTTTTCCTTTAGAGGGCGGTTTTGTTAATCATAATCCGCTCGCGGGCCGCATATACTGAGGGCGCTACAAATATTTTCCATAGGGCACAGGCAAAGGGGCCGTAAACAGGTACTGGTGGGCCGAAGCGCCTAGAGGTTCTGGAGGTTGTACGAATGTTTAGGCAATAGATTATTTATCCACTATCTTTAAATGACATTGCATCACAAAGGCTGCGCGGACCAGAAGTATCACAATATGACCATTTGACTTAGCAGTAATAACGACTGAGCACATACGAAAAGTGCGCGCGAAGTGCGCCGAAAAACGCGTATCTTGAAACCAACTTTATTACACCTTTTAACGTTTAATTTACTCTTCAAACTCAGATCAGTCCTTAACCCATACCCCCTCTGAATCTCCCGGAATAAATACTGTGCCCACCGAGTTGAGTACTCAATGTGATAGACAGGCGGCCTATACATCTGCTAGTTCACTTCTGTCCATTACTATATGTAGGTTCCACGCAAAACTTCCGGTACAACCAAATCAAAAAGGATTCTGCACCTGGTTTGTGTCTAAAGAAACGGTTTCGCAGCAATTTTACGTGGAATATGCGAAAGTGCCAGGTATAAGCAGGAAGAACGATAGACACCGTGGGCTAAAAGTTAATTATCAGTTACCTTTGAAGTGATTCTGAATTAACATTTTATGGATTGCCTGGCGAGCCGGATAAAATGGTCTCGCTGGTCGCATACGGCCCGCGGGGGCCGGAGGTTCCCCACACCTGGTTTACATCGTAGGTTCTCTAGTGGGGGCCGCGAGCTATTTGTGGAACGCGACGTCCATGAATGTGACACCCACGGAGGACTCGAGAAACTAAAAGCTTTTATGTGCAGCAACATTCTGAGTGTATTGTAGTACCTTTGATGCCACATTCGCTTAAATTTGTCTAGTGGTGATTCGCACATGGTGGACGCAAAAATCTAGCCACATATCTGGGGGGTTAACGGGCTGCCCCCATTCTAGACATTGAAGATGCCAACTTTTCTCACGCACTATTCACCCCGGGAGAAAGAGCTCAACTGACATTTTTTTTGTTGTTGTTTTAAGAGTGCAATTTTCTACAGTCTACGGCTGTGGAGAAGCCAAGCTTTCTCCCCATACTGCCAACACACGCGTGGGAGACGAGAAACTATGGTGGCGAATTTGCTATGTACTGAGAATGTGTTTTCCTGCTATTTAGCGAGAATGGAATGTCTCATTTTCTTACCTCATCCCCAAACTTGGTGGGACCATGGTGGGTCTGAGGTTGCCGGATCCCGCACAGTGCCTAGATCTACTTGCCACTGCCTGCTGTGCAGTCATTTTGGAAGCTCTTATGTGTCGGCTTCGCTCTCAAAGATGAGCCCCTTTCTCTTTTTACTGGATTCGACACTGCTGGCTACTACAACAGTGATAAAGAATAAACTCAGGGACATATAGCCCACCATCGTAAACTTTTGAGAACACGTGGTTTACAAATTTTTTTTTTCAGCCTTTGCCGTTTTAGTGTTTAGTGTAATTTGAAAGTGTGGAAGAAAATGCAGCTTCTTTATCTTAGGAAACAAAACTTCTTCACGACAAAGCCATGATCGATATCTTGCAAAGGTTATGTACCCCATTTCCATGAAAATTTTTCAGACGGAGAGGGCAGCCTTCTCCGAAGGGGCCATACCCCCAACCTGGCTCCCCCCTTCTCGTTATTACTTTCTATAGGATCGCTTCACAGGAATTCTCGTTTCCAAAACTCTTGCATCCTCTCCCTCCCTCCTTCCCTCCAATTTCTCCACCGACTATCACCATTCTCATCAAGTCGACTGCTGTTTAGTTTTCGTTATTATTGCAGCCATGAGAGAATGCAGGATTTTCTTCATGAATGGTCCAGAAATACTGTAAAAACTATTTATATAAAGGGGACGTGGCATCCACACAAACCAGAGAATTGTTAGCAACTCTCTGCCCAAACATATTTAGGTGTAGCCCTATACAGTTCTAAATACGGAAGCTAACTACACTTTGATTGACGTATTTTTTTAACAATACAGTTTCACTCTGCATGGTTGGTCAACAATGACTTGAACAGTTATGTGTATTCCCAATTAAGTTCTCACACACACGCACACACACACACACACAAGCAGGTTTTACATACAAACCGAGGACCTCATTGTTATCTCCTTTGTGTTTGCTTCCATAATCCTAACCTTAACAATAAACTGTCTATTGTTGAAACTTTCGAGGACTTGAGAGATCTATTGAAATTCTTTCAGAGGACCTGAAATCGATGTTTAGGTCCTCAGTCTGAATGCCAAACGAACTCACTGTGTTTGACAATATTGCCTCCAGCAATTTAAACACAGTGCAGGCTACTGTAGCTTTGATTTGAATGTGTATGTAATAGACATGAGGTTTACAGGAGGGCTAGATGTTAACATAGTAAGGAGAATTGTTATTGTCTGGGGTGAGATTATCCCTTTCTCCGTCAAGCAAATCTGGGGAGAAAGTTTCAGACCCGACTCTGGCTCTGAGCCTTAGGCGATGTCGGTGAAAGACTACGTCAGCTAAACCTATACGAGAATACAGCCTCCGTTGAAAATTGATTGCCTGGTGTTTTTTTAGCGGACTCCTATTGTTATAGCTATGTATGAACTTCCCAACACGATATTCAGGGGAGGGGAGCACTACCCATTTGGAGGTAAATTTTGGTTTTAGCCGTTCGGCATCCAACTGAGAGGCCTTTTGAAAAGTATACCCACATGACATTTCATTGATGTTTGAATTGTGCAAATTATACTTAATTTTATAACGTTGATCATCCCTAGACTGCTAAACTATACTTTATTTTCGAAGTTACATTATTTTTCACAGTAATAAAAATATGACAGGAACTTTTCTCCAGTCCTTAAAAAAAAGGGGGGATAAAAAGAATATGTGGCTGGAGGAAGAAAAGAGAATATCTAGGTAATAGATAACTTTTGCAGTTTACAAGACTAGTGATTTTAAGCACTCAAAAAATGTTTTCTTCCATGGGTTTTCAATATTTTTTACCACAGGTCACTTCTACTTAAGTTCTTATGCACTACTGTTGCAGCAGATGAAGCTCAATAAAATAGTTTGATTTCTTCTTAAAATTTTCGTCATGCAAATATTCCACAAGCGATTTCGGTGCACGTCGCGGGCCACCATTGGGAGCACTCATTATTAAAAATCTTCTCGTAAGTACGGTAGATACTTCCTGTAAAATATCTTGAGTAGGTTAATTGTAATATTATTTCCTGCAAATCCACTAATGAGCCCCTTTTTCCATTGAATCAGAGCATCCTGGGGTTCGCTCCCTGGTCGACAATACGACAGGCCCTGGACTAGATACCTTCGAGGTAGTGTTTCGTTCTTGCGTGGAACCGTCACTTTTAGACATTGCAACCAGCCCCTGTTTAGAACCCTTTCAAAGGCAAACTTAACTCCCCCATGCACCAACCGGGCACATACCACTGTAGCT
>WURT03653974.1:0-18790 GCA_009936505.3 Holothuria glaberrima
GAAGAAGAAGAAGAAGAAGAAGAAGAAGAAGAAGAAGAAGAAGAAGAAGAAGAAGAAGAAGAAGAAGAAGAAGAAAACTTCAAACTGAGTGTGAGAAGGAGGGACATATCTGTCCTTAATTTCCGGCACGTTATATTTGAAAGTAAAAATGTAAGGACAAGATTTAAATAACCTGTATCTTCCTTGTAAGTTCTCTTTTTCTTGTGCACGTGAATGATTTTGTCAATCCACTTGTTGTTTGCTTTCGAACAGGCATTGATGAAATTTTTGAACTTTTCCCTGAAGGAGACACTATGCTTATTGCTCTTTGCGACGGTTGAACTCTAGATGCTGTGTGATAGATACATTAAATCATTCAAAAATAGGACTGTGCCTTTTCCAAAGGGGTATTCACTAAAGCCATGGGAATGTAGGTTATTTTCTATTTCAGTTTTATTACACAAAATTAAAAAAATCATTAAGGGTAAAAATTTTCGGCGACAAGTTCACTCTGCAAAAATTAAACAAAAGTGTTATGGCATAAGCCTTAACAGGATACTTCATTTGAGAAAAAATGTCACAATTTTAGGCAAATTTGGACATTTTTGCTCAGAAGTATAGTTGTTATGGCAATTCTAGCTTTAATGTCATCGACGAAGCACGCCCTACCTAGTAACTTTAATTGCTGGTGGGCTCATATTCCCAAACGGAATAAAGCACCCCTTTACGTTTTCAGGTACCTTATTGGTAATGCACAGTGACATGAGGAAACAAAAATTATCAAGACTGACCTTTGTCATCGACTGGCAATACGATTATAGGTTACACAACAGGGCAGCACTATTACTAAGTTTCACCGTCATGTGGTTATTGGTAAAGGAGACGTTTTATACGGAACCTATCATCCACACTTAACAAAAATATATATGTATTATGGAACCTAATGAAAAAAAGCGACTTGTAACAGTTACATGAGTAGGATTTGTTAAGCATAGCTGCGTTCAGTCACCAGTTTCTCGAGGTGTTCGATAACCGAGACGGCCGTCTGCAAACCTCTCAGATGTAGCCTGAGGCCAGGATGGGTTTGCTTGTTTTGCCCCATGCAAAGTTTCAGACAAGAGCTCCCCAGAATGAGTTCAAGGCATTGTCCAGTGGCATTTCACAAGGTTCTCATGAGAAAGAGAAAAAATTTCCAATTTATGCCCTTCAAACCCCGTAGCAATACTCTTTTCCTAACTCGAGATATCTCATGTTAAAGAGTGCTTATTTTTGTCAAAAAATACCTCCAGTTCTCATCAAGGTCACAGATTGTTATGTAAAGTGGGCACATTGCCTCAGATTCCCTTTGTTTTTCTTTATAATTGACTGACCTGTTTGTCCTTGAAATTTGATACTTTTGGAATGTTTGAATATGTTTCCATGTAGACTCAGCACAAACCTACATCATATGTAGGGCATAACAAACAAAGTTGCTACACATTCCCTACAGCGGCATTAACATCATAAAGAAATTCAATTCAATGTCAAATTAATGTGCCGCGATGACATCACAGATTTCCCATAATGCACTTCATCTTGAGAAAAAATTGCATTTCTTTAGAACTTTGTATCTTCCAAACGCTTCAAGCTATTGAGAAGTGGTTTTCACCTCCTAAAAGAGAAAAATTTACTGCATGTTTTAAGCTTACTGAATTTTGTCTCTGGACAATCCCTTTAAGTAGTACTTTCTAGGCGTTAAAAGTTGCATATATAAATATTCTTAATTTAGATGTTGAACGTGTTAGAAAGCCGTTTTCAATCAATACGCTATTAGTAAAGTTTCATTCATGCTCTCACAAAGATACTTGTAAAAAATCAAATAGAAAATCAAAAGGCTTAGTGTTAACTTGCAACTGAAATGTGAGTTCAGGGCAGTATTTTGTTTCAAATTGACACAGGGTCAAGGTGTAATTATAATTTTTAGTGTCAAAATAAGGTGCAAACTGTTTTTCAAGTACATTGATATTATGTCAACACCTCTAAAATCAACTTCTTTTAATTATGGGCCTCATATTACGGATATGAAATCACAAACAATCGGAATTACAGTTGACGAGAGTGGGAGGAACGCTTTCTTGCTCGCATTTACCCACAGCTTCTAATTTCGAATGATAAGGTTAAGTAACATTATCTTAAACCCTTGTTCATTCATGTAGGGAGATGGAGATTATTTAACAAAGAGCATGGCTTAAAAGTGTTCATTTACAGTGTAATAAATGTGTATCTTGAGGTACAAAGTAACTAGTATATGCATTCCCTTGAGATGATTTATCAGGTGTTCTATACTAAAGAGAAATTGATCCGTTAGTTTTGAACGAGGAAAGATTTTATCACCTGAGAAAATTGTCCAAGATTTTCCAGAATTCTTCTTGGCAAACATTTTTTTCGGGGACTTCGGAGGCTGCAGCCGCATAGACCGCCGGATGGTAAGATGCTGTAGCTGTGAATGCTGATGCATCATTGACACAATATGATCTTTTAGCTTTTCTCTTAAAGCATCTTTAAAATAAGAATACCCTACTGAGAGTAGATTTATATCAGTAAAAAGTGTATGTTACACTTTTATTTAAAGCTTATCTATTTATATACCTGACAAAATTTTCTTGTTACAAACGTTATGAAATTTTTGGCGTGCTCCTCCATCCATCACTGGTCATTGACATTATTAGACTTCCATAATGACCGGTCGTTTGAAATACACTATTCTTGCAAATTCACGTGCGATTTTATCTTTTGTTCTCATTCAAAGTGCAGTTTTTTAGTTTTTGAGAACCACAGTTTGGCATGACAATATGCCCAGGATTCATGAACCATCGGTTTTATGGGACCCATTCTTCTTATTCGGACTTGGATATTTGTTTTAACTTTTTTTTACAAGGATGTTGTAGCAATTGCCCTTTGTATGAAAATTGGTGCTTTTCATAAGCTACGGGGACGCCAAAATATTTGTATAACAAAAAGAACAGTTGTAGATATGTTGCACGCCGATAACATGTATTCTTACAATAAATTGAACATTTGGATACTGGGCCTGTTTTGTTCATTACCCAGTTGCTGTTTTCTTTTGATTCTGGGTTGCGAAAATATGTAATCCACTTGTAATGGGGCAAGCAGAAAGTAAAATATATAACCTGATATTTCAGACTTAAAAAGAAATTTGTTGATGTTTGCAAATCAGACGTAACAAGGCATACCCAAAAGTATAGTTTTACTAGAAATTTGAAAGTGCCAAGTTTGGCAAGTACACTTTTTTAAACACTTTGCTATTTGATGTTTATTTTCAAGAGACACAATTACAGTTGCCTATCGAATTCTAACATAATCCCCTTTTCTTTTCTGTTTAGCTTAACTTGTAAATACTTTTGTATACTCCAGTACATGGAGCACTGCACAGGTTTCAACAATTTTAGTACTTAATAGGAGATATCACTTAATATAGACAATAGTACTCAGAAAATCGTACAAATCCATTTCCCCTAAAAGAGTGACCTTTTTGATGTCAAACATGATGTCATTAAAAGTTTTGTTTAATAAATTTAGGAAAAAGAAACACAAGAAATACCCAGCATTTTGAATGGTAACGTTCATTGTCATCGTTTATCCAAAGTAATGTTAATTTAAGCTCACAACTTCAATATGAACTGTGCCTAGTTTACTGTGTGCTGCATGTTCTTGTGTATTAAAGTTAAAATACAGTGCACACAGAATTCACAAGAGTCAAACCACGTTGTGCAACTGCGATAATGTTGCACTCCAATGAACATAATTGGTGTCACAATTTGTTACCAGTAATAATATGCACTGAGCTCGTATCATGTGGGTTTTTTCAAACTAAAAGTAACTTCACAACCCGAGCGTTATTAATACTGTGGGATTAGTTACGTTGTTAATAACTTTTCACTTACTTTGACATTCCGTTCCGCTATTAGTTTAAAGTCAGCTTCTCTGCGGAGTCTAAAATTTAAGAATAAAACTATTGTGTAAATTAAAAGATATCCTATGAATCACGAGAAGAAAATGATCATGTTATAAAATAGTAAGGATACCGAGATCATTTGCAAACAAGAATTCTTATTTAAATATTTCAATGATAAATGAGAGGCATAAGAAATTCAAATTACCTTTTGCTTCTTCTTGGCATGATAGGCCTCATTTTTGTAGTGAATTTTGTTGGGGTTGTCTGTTCCATGGTTTCATGTAAAACTGCAAAGCTAATCCCGATAGAAACAATCCAGGCTAGGTTAACATAAAATTGAAATATTTACTGACTGAAAAATGTATATTTTTCAGCATTAGTTACGAATGAATTGAAGTGGAGTAAATTATGTGTATTAAGACCTGAAATGATTTTTAGAAGGCTATGAAGGTAAGACTCCAGAAAATTCTAAAACCAAAAACTCGTTCTTGAATTATACACAGGGTTTGAAGTCGTACTTGCACTCAAAGTCTTATTAAAAAAAAGGTTTGGGGTATATAGCTGTGACAATTAAAATGTGTGCATACAAAAGGTAGGAAGCATGGAAAATTCGTAAACGTATCACATGGATGCATAACAATCAGCAAATGAACCTTTCGTTTCAACTAAAGTTAATGTGTTGACGTGGGAATGCAAGTATGGAATATTGTTACCTTGCAAACTTAAAAAAGGGTCAAGAGTCTCGTGCTATGCATGTGAACGTATGTAATTTCTTAAAAGAAACACAAAGTTCTTGTTTGAATTGCAAGGTCATTGACTTTACCAGTTTGCACACTGTAAAAACATGGTAACAGTGTATGTCAAAAAGAGTAATACTAATTGAGGGATCTATAATATGGGATTGGAATGACTTTTACTTAGGTACGAAATGCCACGTTTATGATTGCTGTAATTTTAAGCCATCAGAGATGGAATGTTAAGGAGTAATACACTCAAATATATTGCAATAGGGGTAAAATTTGGGATCTTGTTCTGAGCATTCACTGTAAAAGCAAACTGAAATTTGTTTCACCTCAAGTCAAATATATAGTCTGTATACGGGTATCAGATCATGGGTCAGAGTATGGATACATGGTCTTGAGTACAGGACCCGGTAGCGAGTCGTGAATACCCTTATGAGCATGGTAAAGAACTCTTTTGTGCATTTTAGTATTAACTGGCTATTTAACGGGACAGACACGATCCCCCGTACATTATTTCCCCCATGAAGAAATTTCTCACACGGAGCGATTTCCATTCCAGTCAATGCCCCTGAATAAGTCCAGCCACCCGGTGTTTAAATCCAACGACTACTAAAAAATCGAAAAACCACAGAAAGTGTAAGATGTATGCAGTCTAAGAGTAATAAATTTCGAGCTTCTTTGGGAAGGGAAAGATACAAGGAAGTAAGGTTGGAGTACAATTGAGAACTGTTATGGACAATTTTCGAGATTAGAAAGTGTCTGGATGAAAAAATGTTTTGACTGCACTCATGATAAAATTAATTGAACAGCGAGAGTCACACTGGATCTTTTGCATGATTGCGGTTACAACTGTTGACTTCGCTTAAAACCAGTCAGTAAACTACGTGAGATTGAGAAGGTGGACGAAGGTTGATTTGAGTTTTGTGTGCTCCTTCTCCCAAGTCCTGCCACGTCACTTACATTAGGAAATGTTCCCTACGTATGTCAATGGCATTCCAATTAATTTGATAAGGTAGGGTTAAACTAGATGCAGATCTTCTTCCCGTTTTACAATAGTTGTGTTTAACAAACCTTTCATATTGTTGCATCCTTTCCAACTAGCTACATTGCTCTTCAGTGTATCGGTCACAGGCAGGTATATGGTACTCTAAATGAGGTTTAATTAGGCTGGTGTAAACAGAAGCTTTAAGTTGTTTAGAGCAGTTGGAAAGATTCCTTCAAGAAGGATGTAGGGTAGGCCTCGGAGCCTACCCTTCATATTTGAGTACTACTGCTTCAAAGTACTAGAAATATGGTGACTAATAAAGAGAGTCTTTAGTCTGTGACAAGGAGACTACTTTCAAATTTCAAAAAAGGTGAATACGACTGTGATGTCAGCCTTTGGCCGTGCCATGTCACTCCTTTAAACCAGCGTTATGTGTACAGACTGCAAAGTGTAAGTTTAATCAGGAAGCTACACATTCTGAAGCACGCGCAGCACACGGACGCTCCGCGAATACAGTCGTCTGTGAATGAGGCGTACTAGTTACTGATAAGTAACGCATATACTTTGAGGGAGTTTTACCTTCTTTTCCTCATGGTATATTAATTTTCTTTATTTGTGCTTTGAGAGAGTCTTACCTGCCTTTTCCTCCTTGTATTTTAATTTTATTTATTTGTGTTTAGCATTGTTATTCTCATTTGTAAGGCTTTACAGTACACACACACACATATATATATATATATAACAGTTTAAAAGAATACACTAAAAGCAAGAACTAAAATTGGCTAAAACCGTGTATTTAAAAACTCAACGTTTCGGAAGGGTCGTCCTTCCTTTCTCAAGAGGCAATTGAATATGTACAGAGTACAGTGTAGTAATATATATATATATATATATGTATATATCTATCTATATCTATATATATATATATATATGTATAACATGGTTATACAGACTAACGTATACCGTGTGTTGGAAGTTAAGTTACAAAGCAATAACATCCAAAGATAACACTGCAACCATACGTGCAACCAATACTTGTTGGATCTCAGTGTTATCATTTGATGTTAGTGCTATATATATATATATATATATAGTGCTATAAAAGTAGGAAGACACATACAGTGATAGATTTACTGGATAAATTTGCAATGATGACACTAGGCCCTAAAGTTATGGAAGTTAAAACATTTACTGCAAGAAAGTCAACCAATACACCGATTATTTTGGAAAGGGATTCTCGTCAAACATCAATCGTGTTCTCTGCACCCTCACTAGCTACCTGCAGTGCGCTAATGAGACTTGTAATATTCCATTGGAACCATTCAAAATTGTAAAAGAATTTCTTTCACTTACTGTACAAGTAATTCTACCTGCATTGGTAGGTCGAGGATGGTAGAGCAGGGAGCCAGTTCTGTATGGCTCATATAAGCTCGCACAGTTTGACAAAAAGTTTTGTGACCCTCAAATTCATTGACATGATAATGCTTAAATAGCATTAGGCAATTGGGCTTGTTTGAGCGCAAAAGTCTGGATTGATAGTATATAATATTTTTGGAAGGGGAGACGCAAGTTCACATGCAGATTTTATTTCTTTGAAAGTTTAACCTTGCTGGATCTTGCTGTTCTACTTTAATTCACGATGAACCTTCAACTGAAAGCTACAGTTTCTAGCAGCCACCAATGTACGATACTACGCCGGTTGTTGGTAAAACATGCTGCTCTTCCATACCTGCAGAGTTTCAGTGAAATGTTAATGACAACTGACATATCAGTAATGTCTAATAACCCTTTCACTGTCTCTTGACATAATGGGTATCGAGCAATAATGTGGCATATTGTATGTATTGTCTCCTGGACGTGCGATAATTGCCAAATCCTGTCAGTGTATCTGCCACTCTTAAGTGTCTAAGTGGCGAAGCCTTGCAGTGCATACTGCATAATGCACTTCTTGACCGTCTTGGGCATATTCTTGTAATCATGCTTTTGTTTTCTGCAGGTGTATTTTTTGAACAACAGAAATGTCTCAATTTTTCCAAAGACATCATATATACTTTTTGTCGAAATATAACTGTCCAGTTACGTCGAGTTTGCATCAGTTGATTTCCAGTTGCAGTTGTATTAGAGTGTCATTAAATTTAATGCTCTTGCATTATCATAACTGCTGCTATTGTCGACTGATGATTTATCAGATTTTGTCACGTTTATCCCGGAAAGTACATTACAACTTCCACAGTCAACACAAGAGCAATTTTGTTGGAGACATTGGAATCAGAAGTAAGTACTGAAAATGCAGCAGTCTACCTGCAGTTTATTTAGCTGTTTCTTGTTGAATCCTTTTCATGACCTGCAGTTGCTGCTATAAGGATTGACAATTAGACCACATCCAACAATATTCTGTATCTGAGTTGGTGACCTTAGTGTCCCGCTCATTGTTTGCCTCGTAACACACTTTTTGTGAGCAAAGGTATGTGCATTTTTGCTACGAAGATCAAGGACATACTGCATTTTAGACACACTGATCTGAGGATACATCACACAGGTTTTTAACAGAAGTTTCTACCTGTATTTTACCCGTTGTGTTGCTATACTGTTAAAGCAACTTTCTGTGAGTTCATTGCAACCTCATGATCAGTTCGGTTGCTTAGTTAATGTATGTTCATCTGTTCAAAAAATTAAAGAAAACGTGTAAGCCATAAAAAATGCGACAATTTAAGATATGCAGTATCCCCTTTCAAGGGACTGGTCGTCATTTTGCTCCAGACGGCGGTTTTGGAAACAGAACTGCTTGACTGTACAAGTCATTGTTGAGCAGCCAGAGTGGAGCTTTATTGCATGAATTAATGTCAACCAAAGTGCAGTCATCAACTGTGTTCACAACTGTAGGGTTATTCCTAAAGTGTAATGCAGAAGAGCTATTGGAGGGTGGTATGCCACATTAAATAGTATTATTACTCTATTTTACACGTCCTTGGATGCATTGTAGTGTGATTCATATGGCTCAACTGTATTCATCTGCAAGCCCTTATTCTCAACTCCCCATAAAACTCAGTGCTTCGTGATAATGGTCCCTAAGGCTGCAAGAAGTCATGTTTGTAGATAGGATCCTGCAGGTGGATTCCACTGACATCCCTGTACCAATCAGTTTCATACAAGACACCTTCGCATTATTTCTAGTAAGTGGCGGATCTAGGGAATTCAATCGGAGGGGCAAAAATAGCTAAAGGGCGCTTTAAATTAGGTAGATATAGAGTCTGTTTATATGGAGAGCTGCGACAACTGGTTATTTGACGTCATTTTCCCTCCAACTGACAGAATATTGCATGCACGTGCACATAGATTAATTAAACGGTCATGCTAGTCTGAACTGGTATGGTAAAATAAATCATGTATAACGGCTATTTTATTGGTTACCATGTCTCAGAAACGATAAATATGGATTTCAAATCGTCATGGAGGGGGTGAGGAAAAGGCGGCTTGGACACTGGGGTATTGATATCAGATCTCACATGCGATTTAAATCTGGACCAATAATGTGTAAAGCACAGTTCTCAAGGTGTAAGGAGTGATTGCACTGATATTTCCATAGGGTTGCAATGACACCGCTTGAAGGGCAATTGACTAGAGGGAGGGTGGTATGAGTTTGGGCCGAGGTGCCTGAGTTAATATATCGATAGATGTTGCAAAAGGGAAAGCAAGATGAAATCCATTGTTTTCAGGATTTTGCAATAACCATGATTTACTGAACGCAATGGAATAACCTCACGTTAGCATAACAAACAGGGGTGAAAGGATTAGTATAGATTCAATAGCAGAGTTTAATGACTACGTCACGCATAAAAAAGAAGCATGGACACTGGGAGTATAAGCAATCGGCTGCACTCCCAGTTCCCATGCTTCTTTGTATGCGTGACGTAATCATTAAACTTTGCTTTTAATGGACCGTGAGCGTGCATTTCTTTCCTTATGCTTCTCTTGCAAACTCCATCTTAAGCTGAACGCACACGGACGTCAGAAAACACGAAACACGAAACAAGTTTGTTTCGCGCTTGTTTCGCGTTTTCTTTAGTGTACCTGCACACGGCGAAAAGGTCAACGCACACATGGAAACAAAAACCAAGTGCGAAACAAAAATTCAGCTGTTCAGAAGCTAACTTTCTAGCTGCCCTAGCTGCTATTCGTCGTAGCCCATGGTAGGTAGCCTCACTGAACAAGGGCCAAAACTCCCCAGCAGGGGTGGTACTGGCCCCTAGGGGCCATGTCTCCTGTCAGGGGTTAGTCCCCCACTGGAGAATTCTTCCTCATTCAGAGCCATAATCGGTGCGGTAAAGTATGACGGGCCCGCCATCAAGCTGTCTTTGCTTTCAACTGCTCAATTGGGCAGTTTCTTCAATGTGAACCCATAATTCTGGGTGCGCTTCTCCTGCACATATCGCATACCTTATGTTAGGTTCTCCTTTGTTCGCCTTACCGTACGGTAGGCTGAGCAACTCGTTGAGGAATCTTTGACTATTGCATCGGATAGACTGGATGGATACAGTATAGGTCATGGGCCAGAGGCACCTCACTGGCACGCCCACAACTCACGAACCCATTTTTTTTTTTGAAACCTTAGGGCCACTCAAACACGAAATCAAGTAGTAACAGTAAACATATTCAATTTCATTCATTCAAAATGGCTGCCAAAAACAAAAAGGCTGCAAAAATCATGAATGTTTTGTATTAAATAATAATAAAGAAAACATTCTTAAAAAATACTTCTGAGGCATGTCGACTCTTCAAATTTTGTAATATTTTTTGACAAAAATTCTTAAAATAATTGTTGGGACTGTATCGGCAAGATTCAGCTAACCAAGACGGACCAAAATGGCTGCAAACCTGAATGAAATATTTCCGAAAATTGTGTAAAAACATTGCAAATTTTTACAATCCCTAATCATAATGATGTGAATTAATGTTTTAAAGTTACGACTGAATTTTAAAGTCCATGGCACAAGAGTACTTGACAGCCAATATGACGGAAAAGTTCCGAAGAAGTAAAAACGATACAGTAAAAATTCCCCCGAAAAATAAAAAAATAATTTTAAAAAATGCAAAAAAAAAAAAAAAAACTTTGAAAATAATCATTAAAATACATTTCGATTGAAAACCCTAAAATCTTTATAGCAGATTTTACAAAAAATTCAAAGCATGATTTTTGCTATTTTATGCAGGATCCGAACTGACCAAGAGGGCGGAAACAACTAAATGACCGCCAATATAACGATCATAATGTATAAAAATAATATGAAAGATATGGGCGGCCACTTTGCTTTTCAGCCATATTGGTTGACCTAAATCCAAAAGAAGTACTTTAAAAATCATTTTGGATTATTTGTCATGAAAGATGGCTTGATATTAACGGCAACTGTGTCAAAAGATGATTATTTCTCACTCGTTTCGCGAATTAAGCATTGTTTGTTTCGCGAAACAGCGTTTCCCAGAACGATGTTTTTTGTTTTCGTCTAACGCACACGGACGTCAAAAAACACGGAACGTTTTCGTTTCGTAATTGGCGTTTTCTGACGTCCGTGTGCGTTCGGCTTTACGCCCCCCCATTATAACCGATGTAACCAACGCATAATTGCTGCCCTTCATAGTCCCGCCTCCATGTTCCCGTATGAAAATATTTATATGTATGCCACTGGGGCTGGAGTTGCAGCCTCCATTAAATAACAAATGCTCTTTTTGAAGCAGAATGTTCTGTAAGGCATCAGCTGGTTTTGCAAAATAAAATCAACCAGGAAGGGCTATGGTACTAGTCCTCGACAAACTAGGATGAAGTGGGGGTGGACGTTACCTTTATTCATAAAAATGAGGTGTAATACTGTACGGAGATTTATTTCCTGACAACAAGAATTTTCAAGTATAGATCTATGGAATTTAGATAATCAAAGGGTAATTGGATGCAATAACAATGCTTCACTATGAGAAGTTGCATTGGTAAGTTTGTGCCAGAGTGGAGGCAAGATACAAGGAAAAGGGTAATGATGTACCAGTGTGGGACAATCAAATATAGTATTAAGGGTTGTGACGTGCCCTTTGGAAGAGTCTTTGGATACCTTCGAACAGTCAGTTTAATTCCTTTCCCTTTTCCATTCCTTTCCCTCTGACATTTCTTTGACAAGATTTTGATTCATTATCAGGACATGATGTTCATCAAAAGGATAGCTTGTAATTTTCATGACGTTACCATGCTTTTAAGCTGGTGTACGCGTATTTTTTATTTGGTTTTTGGAGACAAAATGGTTTAATGTATCACGTGACTCAAATTTTGTGGGCACGACATGTCGCAACCTTCTCTAAAATGGAACTCTGGGTAGATAACCTGTGACTTATGTTAGTTGTTATAATAAAAGAAATGTTTAAGAAGAAGGTTCATATTGCTGGTTACTAATTTTTACTCCATTTATGCATCTAGGATGACCAGTGATGAAGAAGCTAATCTCATTCATTACCAACCGCAGACAGTGACTCCATGTGATGAAGATGAAGACCCTTATAGCAGGTATGCACCTGATTTCCTACCCAGACCCCATTAAGAGTCAATTAGTCATAACCAAACTAGACTGAAAAGAAACGTGACCCACTGCAATTGAATGGAAACAGAATCTAGACAGAAATATTTTCACAGAAGAGTTAAGTGAAGGATATAATAAGGACTACAGGCTGCAATACTTGCAGAAAAAATCATGGCAATATATATGGCAATTTTACTGCAGTGGTATCACGTTTTACTGTACATGGGGTTCATTCATGATGTGTGCCACATAAATGACAGGAACCAGCAGTAATGGTTAAGTGACTCTCTGCAGATAATGAAATTGAACAATATTAGTTAAATCGAAAACAAAAATGAGACAATAAATGACATGTTAGAAATATTCAAGATACAGAAAACAATAAACAATGAACTGTTTATGCATTATACTTGAGGTGTATACTTTGAGAAAGTTTGAAGTTGTTATCTTTCACTTTGAAACATTGTTTAGTCTATGGAGAAACCCAACAATAAGGTAACATAACTGCTGATGCAAAGTTTCCGGGGTACTTGGTAACTTCTGTGGATGATCTAATCATTCAAGCACCATAGACATTTCATTCAGTTACCTGTATTAAACAATGACCTTTTGTAACGGATGTCAGTCTGATAGGTAAACAATTAAAAAAAAAAAAAACTGAGTGAAGCATGTGTATGAAATGATTTTATCTGTTGAATGTTTGAGTACTTCCCAAATGAAATAGCACTTATTGTTCAAGAAAGCATTCAAAATTATAGCAAAATAATACTACTAGTAAGGAAAAATGATTGAACTCCTCCTGTTCAGAAGAAAAAGAATCCAAGTACTGTAATTGATTTTATACTAATTGGCCTAGGAAGTATGCTTCTTTGTTTAATTTTTAGAATGATGAAGTCAAGAAATAAAATGAAAAACAATATCTTACATTATCACATTGTTTACTGTTTTTGAGCAGTTTGAATTTTTCTCCTACAGAATTTTTAACTTGAACGAGACTGCTAAAATTGAGGCTTTTGCCATAGGAGAAGAAGGCCAAAATGAAATGGAAATGGATGAATCGATTGGTGATGAAGGAGGCGAAAAAGATGATATTAATGAAGAAAAGTGTATTGTTTCGTTGTCCAAAATTCAACCTTCTTAGAGATGTTCATGGATTCACATGTCAGCAGAATGGCTGTAAGAAATCCTTATACTATGAAACAAATCCAATTGGTACAGCAGTTATATTTTCTTGGCAGTGTGAAAATGGCCATAAGGGCACTTGGTATTCACAGTCTAGATATTGCAATATGTTTACTTGGAACATACACTTTGCTTCATGAATAACAGTCACAGGAAATAATTTTTCCAAAATTGCATTGTATCTTAAGTCTTGGAAAATACACTTTGTGAGTTTTACCACCTTCTACAGGATACAGAGACTTTATATAGCACCAGCAGTAAAGGCTTTCTGGCACACTATGCAAGAAGAAGAGCTTACATCTCTTCAGGGCAAACCATTGTGTTTGGCAGGAGGTTGTCGAACAGACTCTCCAGACCACAGTGCTCAATACCTTGCATACAGCTTTATGGAGACGGAAAGTTCAAAAATTCTACATCTTGAGGTGGTAGATGTCAGGGAGGTGGGAGGGAAAAGTCCGAACATGGAAAAGATAAGATTTGAGAGGGGATTAGATTATTTGAACAAGAAAGTCAATGTTGTGCAAATAGTCACTGATGCCCATGTTCAAATTGTGGCTTTAATGAAAAACTGTCCAAAATATTCAGATTTATCACATCAGATAGATGTTTGGCATGGTGCAAAAGACTTAGTAAAAAAACTTGCTTCAGTTGTTCAGCAGAAAGGAAACTCTGATCTTCTTCAATGTATTCCGGCAGTACGGAACCATTTTTGGTACTGCTCACACATGTGCATGAGTAATGAAACCAAGTTCAAAACACTTTGGCTTTCATTATTGCATCATGTGGTGAATGAGCATGAATGGCTCTTGAACTTTTGATGGGACACCAGGGAAATGTGAACATGCTGATGTATCAGAGTCTGAACACATGAAGCCATGGCTGGTCAAAGGTTCCAAACCACATACAGCTTTGAAAAGTGTAATAGTCAACAAGCATTTTGTGAGTAAGTTGAAGTACTACAAAGACTTCAAGAATACAGGAAATTTGGAATCTTTTCATAATCAGATGCTTATGTATGCCTCAAAGGGGTGTTCATATTCCCATCTTGGTTATGTCACCCGAATGCTAATGGCTGCAATTGACCACAACTACCACAGAGATAGACCATATGAACTGACGGCAGATGGGAAATCAGTACATCGTGCAAACTTAAGTAAGAGATCAAAACCATGGGCACCACAACAGGTTAAGGTCGCCAAAGATTATGGTTACATTCCATCACTGTTAAGGGCTTGCTTTGAGATGAGGAAGGACACACCAGGTCAACTCTCACAAAATGTTGTTCTCCCAAATAATGATCAAAGGAGAATTCAAGCCGACGTTGCAATGGTTCCAAGACCTTCAATGGAAACTCTTCTTAAAGAGCACAAATCAAGACTTGATCCTTGATCAAGTTGTTTATATATTTGCTGATATCAGCGGGCTGGTGTAAGCTACATTGAGACCATTATTGGTTTGGGTTGTCAATGTCCATTACTATCGTTTACAATATGGGCACTTTGGTATCAGCTAGAAACCGGCATTAGATTTTTGAAACATCAAGTAAACCTCAATTATGTGACAAAGTACTTTACTTGTTGATACACATGAAAGCTATAAAAAAGGTTTACCTTGTACTACAGTCTGCTTGGAACATCTTGTAAATTTGTAATTATCAGGCATACTTCTCTTAAGCTGAAAAGAGGTTCAGTTGTTGAGGAGACCAGTAATTTCATATCGTAAGAATTTTACAGCTGTATTAGACAAATTGGATTGTTTTGATTTTAAATTTACAGACCCCCTCTTTTGTAAGGAACTGAGAGAAGTGCAACTGTACTTATTAATTTAAAGACAGTCATCACCCCATAGTACATTTTTGCTTTGGGGGGATCAAAATTCTCAGTTAGTTACTGCTCTTTGATTGACATCAAAGTTTGAAAATTCAAATGACGCAGAGAAAGTTACATTCCACTCAATGCAGAGTGTTTGGATTGCACATTATAGCCATGTATGCTCATCAGCTGGTCATGGCTTGAAACAATAGGTAAAACAAGTTGCTTATGTTGGGAGAATTGGAAATTAATGTCTGAGATAATGAGAATTGCAGTTCAACATACCACTCTAAAGAAATTTTCTGGAATAATAAGTAGGTAGCTGCTGTGTTACTATCTTAAAAATCATGTCTACACCTCTGGTAATTGTAATCGCCATTCAAGGAGGTATACTTGAAGCTGATTGTTATATGTAGTGTAAATTGATTTTACATACCTATCTGCATGAAACATGTTCTGAGTTACATATTATCTACCAGTTAGTTGGGGTCAAAGTTCATCATTGGGGACATTTGGCTCTATTGTTTAAAAACATTTGAAATGCTTTTGGCTTCTTCATATATCAGTTTGATTGGGGGCCAGGCTAGGTCAGTGTTTTCCTTCAGTTCACTACGACGGAGGCACAGATGGTTAGGACCAATCAGGCTTAGGATTAGGGTAAGGGTTTTAGCCAATCAGAGTTAGGCTCATAATATACAACATGCATATGCATGTTTCAAAGTGAGCAAATGCTACCATACGAAAGCGTACAAATTTTCCTAACTTATGGTGCCTCCTTCATCCTCGTTGCTGTTCATGTAAGTATTTTAATCCAAGGTTCATAGTAAACAGAGGGATAGTATACAGAGGGAAAAGTAATAACGGTACACTGATATGGTAAGAGTAAGAGCATCATTTGTGCTCTTGTTATTTTGAGATGGCATATTACTTATTCAAGTTTCATCAAAAAGTAGCCCCATTCGGGGGGAGGGGTTGGTGGGAGAGATGAGGTCAATTTAGCTAGATACTGTTGCTTTAGGCAGGATGTGATTTGCCAACTAAATGTGCAGCATTAACATGTGTTCTTTTAATCCATTCACTTACATGGTATTTTTGTGATATCTAGCCCCAACTCAATGTGGATGATTTTTTAGTGAAAGTTTGGCTAATTAAGGGTGTTTCACATCTTGCAATATACTTGTGAATTCTCATCTTTTGTACACTGTGCTTGCTTTGTTACCATTCTTTCTGTTATTTAAAGTATGACCTATAGCAGATATCCAAGAAACTGAAGACTTAAATGATGATGTCAGTGGACATTTACAAAGAAAAAAGGAATAAACTGTCCGGACAAACAAAGATGAAAGTAATGTGACTTTTTTCCTCAGTCTTTTCAGTATGCTGTCTTCAAAAATAATACTCAGTGTATATTACGTTATTGTGTATCACAACTAATCCTAATATGCTTATTTTGATTTTGCTCTCAACTGTGAACTTTCTGTCATTCTGGCAGTAATGACTTAGGAACTTGATTTTGGCCCTAATTACCAGACAAGGAAAGAATTAAACAAAACCTAATTTGTCAAAATATAGCCCCAAATAATTATGTGGAATAAAACTATCAAAACAACATGGTTGACATTGTCCACACAATACATCATGTGAAATGACAAGTTAACATTTAATAGAGGTTAACCTTAACATATATACTGACATATACTTAAGTGTGAAGAATGCAGGTCATCAGAGAGTAGGAACTTCTATCTTAGCAGCTGGCAGCCCAGATTTTGAAATAAAAATCAAAGAAGCACTGTTTATTTACAAGTGTAAACCTTCTCTTAATTAACACCCATTTATACCACCAACAGATCTTGCTATACTCTTAGTGTATTTTGAATATATTATGCAACTTTTCTATCTATGGACTATAAACTTTTAAACTTGTACATAGTTAAATTGCATCTGATGGGAAAGATTTTTGTGTTTATTTGTTCTTTTATCTGGTTTTATATTTACTGTTAACATATTCTGTTATTATAGCATATTTCAACTCTATGCAGCTACAAAATCTTCATGAAAATGGTTTTCTTTTACCATGGGGAGGGGTAATGACCATGAGGAGCGTGCCCCCACCACATCAAGTTCTTCTGAATTTCTAAATATTTGAAATGGCCATTAAAGGCGTTTTAGCTGCATAGGGAGTAGAGTGAGGTAAGTTTTCGAATCAACTGCTTCCATACAGAGCCTGAATGCAAGTGTTGTCATGAAGAAGATATTGCAAAATTCCAGCACGTGATCTCATGATCATTATTAGGGTAATAAAAGAGTTCATACAAATTTCCAAAGAGCACCGCTTTACATCTACTGTTGCCACCTACAATTAACAAAACTTCCTCACAGTGAGGCCGACTCCTCCCTTAAACCCTTTCTCCAGGTCAGCACGGACGTGGGGACAAAGGGAATCGTCCCCCACTCGTGTGACACACTATTAGGGATGCAAGAAAAATAATGTATGCCATTTTGGGGGGTTTCCTGAGGTAGCATTATATATGGGACCATCTGTGGTGCCCCCAATCAACAACCCCTGATGGCACCACTGCCACAACTACACTATAAACGTTTCAACAATCCTAGCTTGCATCTTTTGGACCATTCTATGGGGATGATCAAGTCTACAAGAAACTTCAAGGAGACAGACTTGCAGAGCCCAGACAACTGTATTTTCCTAATGACTGAAGTAACTGTAAAACTCACTCAGACTTACAGTATGGTTGAAGCTAAAAGAATAGAATACAAGCAATAGATAAGCAGGATACTTTGACCTCCCTTGTCAGAGAAAGAAAGAAAAAAAAACAAACAAAATCATGAAAACTGAAGGTCCAGTCAATGGACTAAAATAACCCTTAAGCCATTCCTTGGTACAGTGTGACAGTCTTGAATTTTCCAATGAAACCCTCTAAAGGTATGTTCCTCTATCTGACTTCAACTGTTTGAAATGATTGCTTTTTTAAGTGTCTTATTCAGAAACCATACCTTTCATCAAAGTCATTTTAGGTGTATATATGCTGTACTGTCATTGCTGTGTACTGCTGTCAGTGTTACCAAATTTTCTCTTCTCAAAAGATGAGGTGGAAGCTTTATAGATTTAACATGGCTTAATGAAACTATGCCTTATCACTAGTAACTTAAAGGCATGGCAAACAAAACAAAAACTACATGTTTCCTTCTTATATTGGTTACAATTTTACCATGCATGTCAGATTCATTACTTAAGTGGCCAACCAGCATGGTTAGATCAAGTTTTCTTCAATGCAGGGGGGGGGGGGTGGCAGGGAGAGCTAGGAGGTCAAAAAAATCACAACCACAATGTGGTAAGTTATCGCAGACTAGATGATTATTTACACACACATATATATATATATATACTTGAATCAAAAGACTAGAATTACAACTGGACACACAGAGATAACACGTACACCTTGAGTCGAGTAGCTTAAAGCTATCTTATCAGCCTTGTTTTGGCTCAAGGTGTACGTGTTATCTCTGTGTGTTTAATGTAATTCTAGTCTTTTCGTTCAAGTTTACATACGATTTCAACT
>WURT03653985.1:0-18789 GCA_009936505.3 Holothuria glaberrima
ATCAAATATTCGTTCAATTGAGGAATTTTCGATTAATGTGAAATTCTCATGATCCATTAACTGAGTGATTGGAGTCACACATTTCATATATTTCTCTTTCAAAATTTATTGGAATTGTTTTTTTCCAAAGAAGAAAATACAAAACAGTCTCATCGAAATTGCTTGCACTGAGGTTGCACCACAATTGGCAACACAAGCGGCAGGCATTCCACGGCACGTATGAAACATCATCATTCACTGTTCTGATCAGTGACTCATCTAGTCCGTGAAGCGGACGTATTACCACTACACCAAGTTATCAAGGTGTATATTGACACCTGTTGTGGAGGCGAGGGTTATGGAAGGATTACCAGGACCGATGCTCAGCCGCCGACACATCAGTAAACACCGTGTGTTTTGTGAGATGGGTCGATTTCGTCATTCGAAAAAAATACAAATTACTGCCTTTTCTTGTCCTAAGAAGAATCAAATCATATGAAACCTGGTAGTCGAATACTCTGACTACAGAACTTAAAGAAGATCTATATATTTTTGAAAACCTCAAATCTCAGTTGGGGGGCATACGGGGGGCACAAGGTTTTCCAGGGAGCACGTGCCCCCTGCCCCCCCCCTTGGTGACGCCACTGGATGCAAAAATTATTCAACAGGGAGGCAACCTTTTCTTCTACTCTTGGACCAAAGTTTACGTCCAGATTAAGATCCGAAACCAGGTCGCTAAAAATTTTGCCTGAGTCTTCTGCCGAATCTAATTGTGATTTGGAGAGGAGGTTTTGAATTTCTTCATCGAAATCAAGACTCTGATCCACCCTGTGCCGCCATTTTCTCCGCAATTTGATTTATTTGCTTCTGCATTTGAGCAAGAACCTCCTTCAAATCGTTGTTTTCGGAGGTTGCCTTTCCACTGAGTGGGTTTACTAATCCAGATGGCCCAACGATATTAGTTGGGGAAGGTGACAATTTGTCAACCTCCATACCTTCATCGTAATCGAGTAAGTCCATAGTAATGCAGAATTTGCTTACACCAGTTTGGGCGCTTTTTTGCGGATTGCAAAAGGAAAGTATTTTATAGAGCTATACTATCCTTCAGATAAGGCAGGGTGCAATTTAAAGATTCCCTGCTTAACTTATTCTGCCTGTGTGCTCCACTTAAAGGTGGTATACCAGGAGCTTGAATATTAGTTTGTAGGCTCAAATCTCTCGTATGAGTTTAGCCTCTGCACAAGGCCTAAGGACACCTTAGGCTACACATTAATTTTTTGTATACTCACATTATATAACTCACATACCAAGCAAAATGCTGATAGTGACTGCATGGGCACTAGGACAGCAAAATACTTCCAGTGCTGCTGCTACTTCCCGCCAGTCCTATACAAGGTACAGCTCAATTTAAGGGAAGAGCAGTATGAAGTCCACAACTAGCACAGTGCAATTTTATCTATAAGTAACACAGAACTCACAACGAAGCCAAACCTTGCTTGCGCTTTTAGTAACCACTCCAAAGGAGAGTAGAGCCTTGAATGACTCTCTTCTGTAATTAATTAGCTTTTGTGAGTAAAGTAATTCATCAAGCAAGCAAGGAATCTTGAGCACTCGTCACAGCTGCACAACAATCTGTACTAGTGGGTAGACTGAAGCTTTTGAGATGAACTCAACCGAAGAGAAAACGGACTGCAGTGTGCATCCGTTCTCCTCGGATCCTGATCACGCACTGAGGCTTGTTCCGAGTATGCAATCTCATGTAATTACGGAGTGAAATGTAATGGTGAGGTAGAATTGGTAGAATTGACCTTTAGTGAGGTTTAATCAACTAAAACGTTCAACTGCAGATACAAATACATGAAGTTTAAATGGCGGCTGGCAGCCTGGTAACTAATGGCACAGCCATAAACAATCACTTCGTATGGAAGGCCGCAAAGGGAATACAATCATACTTAAGGAACTACAGAAAACCAAACATCAATATCATCAGTACTCTTAGGGGCGTATCCAGGACTGTATTTATGAAGGGGGGGTGGGGAGGGCAAAATATGCCCCGACACTATCTAAGCGGAGCGCCACCATAGTTAGCGCGGAGCGTACCGAGAAAATTTTGACAAAAATTCCTCCCAGATTGCAGGAAATGGAACTTTCTAGGTATTTCAAGGTGCGTTTAACCATTCCAAGTTTTTGGTATCTCATGTTTTAGAAATTTACACGTGCGAACATCTCATACAATAACTTACAATTTTGAGAGAATAATTCCGATTTGAAATTGCTTTAGAAGCTCATTTTAGTGTGTTGTTTCAAATGCGTGGGTAAGCTGTCTTTTCGACTGGGTGGAGGCTGAACGTTGTTTCGGACCGCCGTCCTGGGGAGGGGTCTAACGGGAGGGGAAATTTTTGAATATTTAAGGGCCCTTAAACGCAACTTGGTGAAATATTTTGCAAATTTTAAGGATCTGTTTCTGCTCTTTTCATTTAACGATGATCGCTCCCACTATACATGTAGGCGGACAAGATGACCAACTTTTTTCCATCTCATTTCTTCAGTACCATCAACTTTGAAAGAATGTACAAATTAATGAATGAATAGTTACGCATTTGTTTCATTAATTAAAGAGGTCAAACACATGTAAGCTTTACAACAGTCAATTGTCAAATTGTTAAAATGTAATGTATAGTAACGTATCGTTGTCACTGACAATGCTCAGAACATATGATAATAGACCGACAAAAAAATAAAACATTATTTAACGTAGGAAACAATTGTCTTTCCAAAATGAAGACGTCATTACACTCAGTGGCGCCGCCAGACTTTCGTGATGGGGGGGGGGGCACCACCAATGATGTCGTAATGCTACCTCAGTTTAAATTCCCATGTCTGCGTAAGTTGCATCTCATGTGTCCTATGTTTGTGCACAGCAATGGGAATTCTTCCTTTGTCACTTCAAAAATGTACCTTCCTGGAGAAGGGGTCTAAGAGGAGGGGTGACCCTTCTCCTTTAGGAAATTTTTGAAAAACTAGGTGTCCCTACATGCAATCTAGTGCCACATATGCCAACTTTGAAGTAAAATTTTCTGTTAAAGAATTTTACGCATTTTAGGAAAAACGGCATAAGTGAAGGGGACCAATGCCCAGTGGTCTTCTAAATACCCCACTGAATGATTATTACCTGACATCCAAATTATAATACAGAGTATGATGCCGAGCACCTTACAATTATCTTATATTTACTAATTTTGAACGGAAATCTAGACGAACAGCAAGCTTCCAGCAATGAGTAATGGGCGTGATGGAGAGGTGCAGGAAGGTGAGATTAGGCATCCCTGATAGGTATAGAACAAGAGGTGAAGGACTAAAAAGCGCGTTCCAGAATGCTTTTTCGTCGTAAGTGTATTACCAATCACTATCTATACCGATAATGGTTGCACGCGAAGCGCTCGGTAAAAATATCTGAAAACTGTATTACGGCAAATACGTACTTTCAAGTTCCAACCATTCACATCATGCTACAAATTAGATTGAAATCCCATATTGATGCAAGACCCCTATAGATGTTAGGGGATAAATCTTTTTTTTTTTGAAACTGTTGTGATCACCAGGTATTATTACCGGTGACCTTCATAATGGTCATGAGATGGACTGCACACCGTGACGCATGGGCGCGCAGTGCGTCGAAACTATTCGGGTAATAAGATTTCCATGACAAAACCTGCATTCAGATTATGCATCGAGATACTTTCAATTGCCGAACAAACATATATGTCACTCAAAAAGCCAGTCTTTTACCTAGTAATTCGTAAACAGCTTTAGACTTTTGCTGCTGTGTTTTTCTGGGAGTTGCTATCGGAAGATACTGATAATAAGAACTACATTGTGGTAAGGGTTGAAGCTCGCAGAGCTACAATCCTCACAACCCTTACTTCAGCCTTTAGTTTGAGAAACATTTGTGATAGAAAATGATTACAATATATAGATCCATCACTTGGTCGAAAACAAACCTACCCCCTACAAAATTTTATGGCCTGAACATCTTTTTGGATCACTTAAAAAATTTCTCCTCTTTTGCTCACCTCTCTTTTTCTTTTTTTCTTTTTTCTTTCTTCATTTTTTCTCCCCTATTTTCGCTTTTCTAATTTTCCTCATTTTTTAGTGGGTGGGGGGGGGGGCGTAGCCTTCTGGGCCCCCTGGATACGCCGATGAGTACTCTACGGTTACGAGGGACGGTTTTTATGTTTCCTTCTAAATTTGTTACATCATGCGTCGCCTCATGTCCTGTTTATGCTCCGAAAGGCGTTCGGCTGTCGTCGAACATATATGAAGGGGATAAACCTCTAAAATTACACAATTGTTACGGAGTTTTAGTAATTTTTGAAAATCTTTGGTGTACGCCATGTTTCAGTCTGTTTCAGTCCTATAATTACCTTGCAAAAAACGATTGATTAAAGTATGAAAACCGGTAAAAGACACATTCCTTTTTAAATCTTTGAAATCGGATAAAAAGTGACAGAATTATAATTTTCTACGGACTCCATCTTTTAGAGCAAAATTTGCCGTTTTCTGGCAAAGTGTAGCAGATTTTTTCCATTTTTAAAGAAACTAAACAACCCTGGGGCCCAACTTTCTCAGGATATCTTTGTGATACATTTTGCCTTATGCAGAGAAAATTAAGAGATCGTGGGAAAAAAGTATTTTTACCGAGTTTTCGGACATATTTGTCAACATAGACCCCAAATCCATGACATCACTGAAAGCAGCCATCGCTGATCTATTTATTCAAAAATGTTAGATGGTATTTGCAGGCCAAATAGTGACGAAGCTAGGATTTAAAATAATGATGGGGAGGGGGTAATATGCTAACCCTCTGTGTATTTCAGGGGTGGGCATTGGCGTAAAGGTACAAAAACATAGGTATACAAGGGGTTTACCATAAAATATCCTGTAAAACACCAAGAAGTGAGTTAATTAAAGGACAAATAAGGCAGCATGGGTTGGTGGAGTGAGGTTCATATTTAACAGGAATATATCTAAAGTTACTACCACATGACAGCCAACTGTAACTACAACTTCTATCCCTTCCCACGGCCGTATTGCGACTCATTTCCTGTCGCATAAGAAGCTTACAAAAGAGGGCTTTTTGGCACTGGGTACATATCAGGAGAAAAGTGAAGTTGCCATACAATCTTAAAATAGGGGCTCATTTCTTAGTCCAGGAACATATAGCTTTATTCCCCACAAACGACCCTTTTCTCGTTCGCCACTTTCCATAATTATCTTTGGCACCTCACAAGAGTAATTTTGTTGCCTCTGTCTGATCTCGTAGTGCTGACGACACTGCAGTGGGTTTGTCAATCCTCTTCAAAAAATGCACTGCGTACCCTCGTGTATAAACTGAATCTCACAATGGTAGCACTACATAACCTCGCTTGTCAGCGCATGTCATGTGCTTAACACATTTGTTTAGGAACGCTACGTTTGGAATTTAGCATAAATTCATATTTCTATGGATGTTACTGAAAATGTAAGTTGAGTTGATGGAGGATTTAGAAATGATAATTAAGATTGTTGGTCTCTAGAACACCTGTTTGGAATGATATGACAGGAAGGGAAGGTCTTTGTAGCCTTGAGTGAGATTTGAAGATGGAACGACAAGGTCAAAAAAAAAAAATCTTTATCTCTTGACTATAAACGCATAGAAAATTGTGTGCCATAAAAAACTACCGCAATTGTTTGCGTACACCATAAAACACAGCCATAGAGACATGTAGTTAGCACAGTAGGAGTATGGTAACTGTTATGTTTAACGGTGATGACAAATATAGTTCTCAAAAATATCTTCAAAAACTATCTCAGGCAGACAGTCATGAGCTGACTATCTTTACAAATAAATACAACCATATATCAGCCAATCGCTGCTTCACAGAGCTGGCGTAAGAGCCAGGGGAAAAGAGCAAAGTGACTTGATCCTTATGTATAAAACGCGAGTCACCTTTTAATATTTTGTTGTTTCTTTCCTTGTGCCACAATATGTTTCAACTTTGCCAAGAAGTCCTAAAATGGTGGTTTCCTGGATTGTTTTCTTTAACTAATGAAAATTTTGGATCTCAATATCGTTCCGAAACAAAATTTTTCCAGGGGGAAGTTCTCTCACTCAGAATGGCAGTTCATCCCCTATACAAACAGACCACTGAGTCAGATGTCTCACTGCAGCTTTGATTGACTGTTTGGTGTGTTCATTTTAAATCATTTGAAATGGTATTCTTTAATACAGAGCTTATAACGGGCCATTTGGCAGTCATAAGACCGCTCGTCGGCCAACGGCGATGTCAATCTGGAGAAGGGAAGTAACTGTCAAGGATTTTGTAATGGTCACCATGTGCGCTGGAACAAGTTTGGGCAAGGAATGTATATATTGACGCCCCAGTGAGTATGTGCCTTGAGGCCTCCCGTGAAACTTGCTTTCCTCCGGGTGATGTACTTCATCTCAAGAGCACATAGAGAGAAGGCGTGTCTAAGTCTATGGTAAACATCCCCGATACCTATCCCTCGAAGTTTATTTCTTTAAGAAACAGTGTTTTCGTGGGGGAATCAAAGCTGTATTGATAGTGAGTTCCGGTATTCAAATTGTTTTCTTAGGAACAGGGGCGTAGCGAAGGTGTAATCTCGTCAAACGAGCGCGAAGCTTTAGCGGGTGGGGTCCAGGGGCCCACCTTAGGGCATAGCCCCGGTGGGGGCTCAGGGGGCGAAGGCCCCGGAAGCTCTGAGGTTTTAGCATATTTCTGGGTAAAAAATTAAGTCCCAGGATAGGTAGGCCTATATTGTGGTTCATGATACATTAATCAATGCAAAGATTCCTAATAATTTTAATGTGTTAGGCAATCCCTATCGTCATGCCACTATACTTCAGGAGGTGAACCCGACGTTCAGAATCTGAACACTATACATTCAGCATTTGAATACTAGACCCTTCAGGCTTTCAAATACGGTACGTGTTTAAATAGGCGTCCGGCGATGAAAAATGAAAAATTGTGGTCAGAATCTTTACACTAGCGTTCAAAATATGCCTCGAACGCCAGGATGTATTCCAGTGGCGTACCCAGAATGTCTCTCAAGAGGGACCATGCAGTGTGTCGTGCAGTCGCCGGCCTGGGGGAGAGGTCTAAGGGGAGGGGGTGTCCCTTTGGAAACTTTTTGGAATTTGAAAGGTGCCTATAGAACGCAAATGGTGCAATATTTGAGCGTATTTCTACCCTAATGAGGAACCAAAAAACTCTTGGTGACAAATATTTTACTACCATAAAAATATTGCGCCGCGGACGTTGTGCACCGAATTAGTCTACTTATTGAACTTCGAGATGAACGTAGGGTAGTGAGGCTCGGAGGTTAAAATAAAGGCTTGTGAATTAGGGAGTTCTGTTGTAATTAAAGCAGACAAATATGATACCGGTATGCTGGCAGCAAGGAACTAGGAAAATTATTCTGGTGAGGCTCATTCTGTCAAAATTTACACCCGCGTAGAATTTGCTTGTCAGATTTTTTTTGTGCGACATTGTCGCACAAATAGGGGTGGATAAAACACTGGTCATATGACCCGAAATAGCGCGCCTATACGGAAGCGCGTTCCCGATCTCTCTTTCTCTGTCTTTTTCTTTCCATTCTACGTCTTTCCTTTCACTCTCTTCCTTCCCCTTTCTTTTTCTTTCTTCCCTCTTCTTTTCCTCCTCTCCTCTTTTCTTTTTTTCTTTCCCCTCTCCCCTTTTTGCCGACAGACCGAAAATTTGCCGACGGCGGCCAAATATTGCGGGGGGGGGGGTGTGACACCCTACACCCCCCGGTCGCTACGGCCCTGCTTAGGAAAGAGATGTTTATGATTTATGCTCATTTCCCTCCATCAAAATCCGCATAAAAGAATTGGGCATATTTAAATTGAAATAAGTGAAACCCGTACCTGTGCTATATAAAAAGTTTAAATGAACCAGATATGGATCTCATTTGGCTCATTTATAATGTCATATGGATCAGACGTCTGTTGAATACATGGTCCTTATCTGCACCAATGCTGAGTTTCAGCTTACCATACAATCCACACTTTTCATCAAGCATCAGTAGCCTTGCAAAGCCTGCAAAAATTTTTTCCAAAGTCCCCTCGACTCTCTGGCGAAGAGTCGAAGGGCAAAAACCAAACGTTTGAAACCAACAGTTGAAAACCAAACGTCAGAAAGCCGGTAAATACTTTTTCCAAAGTCCCCTCGACTCTCTGGCGATGCTAATCTATTTCATTGGAAAATATGTTTGTATTGTCAGCAAAAAGAAACAAGAGTCATTTTTTCGAAATTTTACACCATTACCCACACACAAAAAGAAAGGCAAAGGTTCTAAAATGGAAACTTGGGGAACACCGCAATTTACAGTAAGTTTGCTTAAAGACGTTCCATTGAAAATTGTTAAATGTTGCTTATTTGACAAGTACCTAGAAAACTAAGAATGACCTGGACTTCTGACCTCAAAATCTGTGCGCTTATGTAGTAAAATGTTATGATCAATCGAGTCAAAGACTTTGGATATGTCAAGAAATACCCCTATACAATACTACTACTTTCTAAGGCACTACATAGCTTATCAATAGCCTCTACCAGTGCCAGTGAAGTCGAATGACCAGGCCTGAAACCATAATGATTATCATGTAGTGTACTAAAGTTAGATAGGAATGTGTTCAGTCTATTAAATATTAATCTTTCAATGATTTTTGAAAAGCAAAACAGGATTGATACAGGCCGATAACTACAAAGAGTGTTGGCATTTTTTTTTAAAGTGGGATAACTTTAGATTAAGTTTATTTGGAAATGTTCCAATACTGAGAGACAAGTTGAAAATGTGACAAAGAGGAATTAAAATATTGGGTATAACTTTTTGACTATGTTAGGACTTATATTATCGACACCGGATACTTTTCGTGGATCTAGCCAATCAGTGGTAATTTTTTTCTACCTCTTCCACTTTTGTTGAAAAAAGAAAAACAGATCTAGGAAGTGGACCACCAAGGTTGTAATTGGGAAAGAAGGACTCAAATTTACGAAATAATCATTAATTAGAGCGATTGGCAATGTCTTGTTGGTCACTGACAGTGTTGTCGCCAATTTTAAAAGTATCAGGCAACTTTGCTTTATTATTGTGATTTAGCAGCTCATTCACAATTTTCCAAGTTCCATTCATGTCATTTCTGTTTTTATGAAATTTATCAAAATAATAGCTCTTCTTTGCAATTTAAATGACAAGATTCTGTTTAGTACAATTATTAGTATAGATTTATTTACAACAGATGGGTTTCTCAAAAATTGTTTTCAAATTCTGTTCTTTCTCTCTATGGAAGAAAAACCCACTGCAGTGATTTATGGTGAATTCATTTTCCCTTTACTTTAACACGTATCATAGGAAAACATGCTTCATGCATATCCCCAAACATATCATAAAAAGCATCATTCTTAGTACGTGCTGCCAATTTATGACAGACATACGAACGAATATGCCAACGCTATTCTGAAAAAATTTGTATATACCCATCACGTTCTTTTACTAACATCTTACATTTAAAAGAAGAATTAAGAAATATTAGAAAGTGATCACTTCTGTCAGTAACTAATACGCCAGCTCTTAACTCATGACTTGCATTATAAAAAAAAGAAATATTACTCAATACGTTATCGATTAATGTAGCTGAACTGTTTGAGATACGGGTAGGTTTAGTTAGACTGAAGAAAAGCCGCAAGTGTGCAAAGTGTGCAATTTGAAAAGTGCTCACTTTAATTATCTACATTGAAATCTTCAAGAATATAACAGTTTTTTTTCTTTCTGGAGACTTTAAACAAAGTGTCATACAAATAACCATTAAAATGTGAAATATCCTAGTTTGGTGGACAATAAATAACACCAACGATAACATTTACATTGCAATATGGGGCAGTTGTTTCAACAAAAAGACTCTACTAAAGACAGTATCTTTAAAGGAATGAATGTCAGCAAGTTCTAAAGAAGTGAAATCACGACGGACAAGCAAACAGATACCCCTCCTTTCCTGTGAGTTCGATATTACTTATTACTTAATGGTGACGCATTATCGTTCAGCCCGCTTCAGAAAAAACGATGATAGGGAAATTTATGATAAGAAAATAGTCAACAATAGAGTCAAAGGTCTTATTTAAACTTTTGCCATTCATATGAAATACATTGAAGCCTCCGTTCGATAACATATTTAACTTATCTTCATCATAATAGCAACATGCGTCTATATTTACACAGTCAAAATCAAGGGTGTAAATTCTAGGCGGCATAACACAAAAAAGGGAAAGAGAAACCCATAGTAGTAAAGAAAAAGAAGGAAACGTCACCAACTTAGAGTCAAGCAGGTGGAGAGAAAAATCGCTCGTTTACTTGTAAACATATGATAGACATAACATCATAGGTATTCAAAGGGAAGGCAGACTGATACGGTATGGCTGTTCTAGCGAACAATGACTTGCAGTTGTCAGCTGAATTCTACAAATTATCTCATACCATGCAGTGTTTGTACGAAGCAATGTGGCGTGAACCGTGACTGCGATGTTAAGTCACAATTGTCTAGTTTGTTAAGGTCCCTAATATTTTGAAATGACTTCTTCCACCATTTTTGAATGAGCCAAAATTTTCCTATAATTCGACCATGTTTTTCAACAAAGTATGGTTAGGAGTTTTCTTCAGAAATTGTTGGTTTTGATAGTCAGAACCTGATTGATAACAACCCTTGACCTGTTAAGTTTCAGTCTGTTATGAATGACAGTACTGCTTTTTAGATGGCTTTTGAATAATACGATGATGCCCCGGGTCTTACCTGCAACAACTGGGCCTACGCTATAAGTACGGTCAATGTCATCAGCGGATACATCCAAACTAAGTTTGTCGTGATTACCTAAAGCAATCACGAGATTGACTGGGTTTTCTCCTGCATTCTCTCCAACGCCAGTATCCTCACACAATTTCTTCTGCAATATTGCTGAAGGTCATTTAGTTTGTTCAACCTCATCCTTAACATTTTCCACGCTATTCTGAAGCGATGACTTGAACATTTTATTTTCATTTAACTCTTTGAGAATTGCACCGACCAATTCCTCAGTCCCTGTTAGAACAGTTTGCTGGGACCGGGACTGTTTCCTGGGCATGATGGCGAAAGTCGCGCATAAGCCTTTAAGCAGCAAAGTATCGCACCTAGTAAAGTGTGGGGAATGCGCAACAAGCTTAAGCGTAAATGTCAAACAGAATCCACGTCCGAGAACAGCTGAAAATACTCTGGAAAACACTTACTGGTTTTCACATTTTACAGTACTGGAGTTACAGGATTCCTGTTAACGCTGCTTTCTCCTTGTGCCTCCCAACGTTATTTCTTACATACTGCTTTAATTATCTTTGACAGAATTTTTGCAGCAGTTGGTTCAGATGTATACAGGTTTTCTTTAAATGTCTCAGAAGTTGCAGATCAGGTAATTTGTTTCAGGGTGGTTCAGCTGATTAGACTTCAGTCCATAATCGTAAAGATTATTTGCTTCGCCAAGTATAATCACAGGCGTTGGAAACTACTTGTTGAGTATCTAATCAAGGTATACTTTGCAACATGAAATAAAACAGATGTAAGCCGTGGCTCAGAAACTTCATTATATATGCTTAAAAGTTATCTGAAAATCTGAGAGTAAGTACGTCAAACTTTGCTGACCGATCCTTCATATAAAGCTAAATATGAACTCGAGATAGCAGCCCGGGACGCTTTCATCGTAGGCAATAGCAATCATGGATTACTGCATAGAACAGGTGCTCAATACTATCAACACATTAAATCAGGGAGTTGTTAGCGTTATGCAGCACTCGTGACGATGTAACCCTCGATCTGTGTTATTCAAATGTCAAAGATGCATACTCTGCCACTTTCTTAATCAGGCTTGGAGACGCAAATCGCTTTCTTGTTCTTCTGACACCCAAATACAGACCCATTGTCCAGCGTATTAAGCCCAAGATGATTAAATCTTAACAGTGGTATTAAGAGTACTTGCTTAGATCTCTATAAGACTGGTTCGAACAGAGTGGAGCGTTTTAACGGAATCTTGTAGGATTTCAACGAGCTCACAAAACGATCTATGCTTACACTCAATTTGGAGAGGAAAGTATCGACCCAGCTAAGAAAGTTAAACGCTATCCTAATAATAAGCCATAAACAACCTAGGAGATGAAAGGAATCATAAACAGTATAAAAGGCGTGTTCGGGAAAGGAAATACAGATGAACTTCAAGCGATACAAAAGGAACTGAATAGATCGAGCAAAGGAAAGAAAAGCAGACTTACGAAAAAAAAAGGTTGGGAGCAACTTCACCAGTAATAAAATGGAACGTGTAATAGATGGTTTGCGCGTAATGAGTAGCTAAACTAACAAAAATGCAAATAGTGTTTTACCGAATTGTTCATTTGACTATGCGAATGACTTGAATATTTTTTATTGTCGTTTTGATAGCCACGACTTTACATGTAAGGTTGAGGACCTCTTATTTTCAAGTTCAAAGGATTCCAAGTCATTCTTGAATGACACCGAGGAGGAAGTCTAGCATAAAATATTACAAATTGAGGCCTTAAAATCTGCTGGACCGGATAAGGTCCCACCCAGAGTCCTTAAAACGTGCTCACGCCTGTCACGCCAGTTAGCTGCCATTTACACTTATATTTTCAATATACGTTTTCTCACTTAGTCCGTCCCTTCCATTTGGAAACAGTCGTGTATCGTTCCTGTTCCCAAAAAGCAAAATGTTTCCTGCATGAATGATCTTCGACCCGTTGCCCTCATTTCCTTTACTATGCAAACTTGTAAAAGACTAGCCCTTAATTTTCTGAAAATGCTAAATTTTAGCCAAATGGACCCTCTACAATTTGCTTATTTTTAAGGTCGTAATACAGACGAAACCATATTTTTTTTATAAGACAAACTTTATTCTCACCTTGAACACTCAAGGTTTAGCAAAGTGTCTGCTCGAGTCGTGTCCTTTGAATTCTCTTCAGCTTTCAAGATCATACAGCTATACCGCTTAACTGAAAAACTTCACACATAGAGGGAATTCCAAAATTTTGTATAGGGTAGGCCCTTAATTATCTTCGTTACTGTTCTCAGTATGTGTGATTGGGTGGTTCGACAATTTCGGATATCATCCATTGTAATACTGGTGTCCACCAGGGAACAGTTTCTGCCCCTTCCTATTCACTGTTTACAATTCTGACAATTGATCAACTTAGCCTCATTGTGCTTTGGTTAAATTCGTTGATGATACTACTTTAATTGGCTTACTATCTAATGAAATCGATAACTTTTACCTTGATAAGATAAGAAAATTTGCTAATTAATGTGATTAAAACTTCCTAGAACTGAACGTTATCAAAGCAAATGATAATTGACTTCAGAACGACACACAAAGTTTTACTAGGTGATGTGTTTATTAAAGAAAGTGCCGTTGAACGGGTCAATAGCTATCAGCATCTGTGTGCTGTACTTGATGAAAAACTAAACTGGGGAGAACATATTAGCGATGTCGACAAACGACTGAAGTCAAGGCTATATTGTTTACGTAAGCTCAATTTTTTCAACATTAGTCCAAACGTTCTAGCCCTATTTTTTAATTCTGTTATCTGTAGTGTCTGGACTAACTGTCTGTATTGCTGGAGCGGTAACACCTGCAAACTCAGCTGAAATATCATAAACGTTATTATTAATAGAGCTGGTGAAATCATTAGAAGGCTGTCCTCTGTTGAATTAGTTTATTAGAGCCGTGTTCGGGCAAAACTTTTATCATTATGGAAATATTCTTCTCATCCTTTGTTTCAAATTTTTACCAATCGTATTATTGAGCATAGTGGAGATTAAGACCACTGACGTCTTATATACTAATCGCTATCACAATTCGTTCAGCCATTCAGTCTGACAACTCCAGTTTTAAAATACAGAAGGGGATGCTCTCTTTTTAATGTTGCTTTAACCTTATTCGTGTTTATTACTTTGAATTCATTTTTTATCTTCTCTTACTCCAGTCTTATTTGTCTTTTATGAACGTCTTATTCTCTTACATGTTTTATGTTTCTCTGTTTTATGTATTTACCTTTGTCTTTTGACGATGTACATATTTTCACTTGTATCATGTTTGTGATCCCAAGTGGGCAAAATGGTGATTTATCTTATCTTATATTTTTCTACGTGTGAATCTAAACTAGTGCAAATACTGTATACATTTCATGTCATTTTATTTATTACCCCACAAAAGCTTCATATCAGTGGCGCAGCTACGGGGGGGGGGGGCAGAGGGGGAAATTGCCTCCAGGCTCGAAAACTGAAAAAATTCAGAATTTTTCAAATATCCGAAGCATAGCTAAACATTACAAAATTTCCGGAAAAAGGTAAAGATTTCCGAAAAATATAGCAAAATGTAGTGAAATATATCAAATTTTTCTTTGCCTCGCTTACGCTCGGCATCTAACAAACTTGTATGGCAAAATATAGCACAATGTAATTAAATATGTCAATTTTTTCTTTGCCTCGCTGCCCTCGGCATCTAATAAAGCTTATATTTAGGAAATTATGGCAAATGTAATAAAATATATCAATTTTTTCTTAGCCTCGCTACGCTTGGCATCTAACAAAGATATGGGAAAATATAGCAAAATGTAATGAAATATTTCAAACTTTTCTTTGCCTCGCTGCTCTTGGCATCTGATAGAGCTTATATTTAGCAAATTATAGCAAATGTAATAAAATATATAAATTTTTTCTTTGCCTCGCTACGCTCGGCATCTAATAATTCTTGTATATGGCAAAATATAGCAAAATGTAGTGAAATATATCAAAGTTTTCTTGCCTCGCGTACGCTCGGCATCTAATGAAGCTTAATTGTTTAATAGAATTTAGTTCTGTAAGTCATTATATGGTTATTATTCATAAATATCGTTTTCTTTTCCTTCTCAGTGACGGTAATGTGTGAATACAATTTTGAAGATTTTGGTCACTGTATTAGGCCTAAATAATTTATACTATGACCTGCACTTTACGGATCACAATAAATTGTCAAGAATTTATTGATACTAGACTTGACAAATATCTTTAATTACTGACTTGGAAAATGCTTTACAGATAATTATCTTCCCCAAATAAAAGAATAAGAAAAAACCTTAAGTTAATACAACACAATTGGGTAAATAAATGGATTTGGAGGCTTCAGTTTCAAACAGATGTAAAAAAAAAAATTCGCGCCTCCCTTCGCTCGTCGATTATTACACACTTATACGTCCCTACAAAGCCCTAGTGGTAAAATGAGCTTAGGGCCTACATTCACAATTGTATGTGTAGTTCGTATTACATAAATGCATATCCATATGTATAATACTGTGTAGGTATAATATGCTTTCGGAAATGTACACCATCCAACCTGAGTTGTAGTATAGAAGAAGAGAAATTTGGAAATTTTCAGATGAAAATTAGGAAATTTTTAGGTCTTGCCCCCCTGGAAAAAATCCTAGCTTCGCCACTGCTTCATATCCATGGTTAACAAACCTATGGACGTTGTTAGGTCCAATTCTTGTCGAAGTGGTTATACCATGAGTGCATTGGGAGCATGGTAAGGGCAGCCACTGGGCCGCTAGCTTTAGGGGCACAGGGAGGCAAGTACCCCCAAGTTTGTAAATCATGGTATTCAATCTGTAAAAAATTTAACATGTTTTACGAAATGGTATATGAACAGTTTTTCAACATTTGGACGAAATCATCACTTCCATCTCACAACTGATATATTGTTGTATTTACACACTATTGCAATTTTGTTTCCTTAATTGTCAAGTACAAAATATATTTCGTGATTATTTCAAGATTCAACCCACGTTGACTGGTCATCCGACCACTGGTCATGTGAATTGATAGTATTTAAATCGTGGTTTCAATTTTTCAATTTTCAGGATCGTATGCTACTCTACAATACGGAAGGTTATAGTTTAGATTTAAAAAAATTATAACATGTCACACTCTTTAATAGGGTAACTATCACTAGTTAGCGCGTATAGTACTTACGAATATCATTTGCCAGAAGTGTGTCCTAGCAGGGAGTTGCAACAGACAACTCCCTGGTCCTAGGTATATACAAGGGTGAACAGAAAAATGTGCATTTGGTAAATAACTGAAGCCTTAACCACCGATGATCGCCTAAGTCGCTTACTCCTTGCATGGGTAGACTTCTAAAGCCATAGGTGCCTGGCGTGTGTAAGTAGTATTGTAACTTATGTGATATTTTTTAATTTAAAGTTGTATCAGTGCCTGAAAAAATTTGAATTGACTGAAAGTTCTGAAGGCATACCAAGTAAATGATCAATTTAAAACAGTAGAAGTAGATTGGCAAAACTGATGTGTTGCCCGAATTTTGAGCAAAGTTGGGACAATGTTTTAAACTGCCGTTTCAATTATTTTAAAATGAATATCAAATAGTTGATCAAAGCTGTAGTGGACTTCTGACTAACCTATTTGTAGAGATGGTGAACTGAGTTAGAAGCATCCCCCTTTCCCAATTAAAATTTTTTTTGAAGGTGCTTAGATCCAAAACAACGCTATCATTTCATAGTTTGTCTCTTCATGATCAAAATGTTTGTTATTTTAAGAAAACATTCCACAAAACCAACATTTTGATTACTTCGTGGCAAAGGTAAAACGTATTGTGACACAATGAAAGAAACAACAAAATTTTTTAAGTAAGGGTGAAGCTGACTTGGTAATTGAGTGTAATGCTCTGTAATGGAAAGGTCGTCGGATCAAATTCAGTTTGTACCCCTGGAAATTTTCGGGTGCTCAAAAACTGCTTGTTGGGAATGGCTGTTCGCAGGCATAGGGTTTCAGGTCTTAGATCACAGTAAGCTATCCAATCGAGGCCTTTACTTAGTTGGTTCAGCTTTTAAGCAGTGGTGTTGATCTCGCATTCTCCATCCCTCCCAACCTTCTAGAAACTAGCGCGGATTTGGGTATACACTCCGTCCGGTGCATGGGGACGCTAAATGTAGGCTGCAGCATCTACAATCCTCGACAAAAGTACATGGGACAAACCCGCTCCCCGTATCAATGTTGAAGTATCAGAATACGATGGGCAGCCGCAACATTGAACAGGGGAATGGAGATGCAGATAGGGGAATGGTGGTGTCATTCTTGCTTGTTTTGCTTGTTCTGTCCCATCGTTTTTGTCGAGGATTGTAGATTGGGAGAGATTAATACACTCTTGCCTTGTTACCCTCTGAGCTCTTGTCAAATTTTACTGGTGTTCATCCACGATTGAGTTGGTGCAGGATCCTCTTCGAGCTCAAGCGTCCTGAGCATGAAATGATAATTATTAAACTTAGTAATGTGTTTAATTAAGGCTGTCTCATTTTATCCAAACGGATCAAGCCGCTTTGCCTGTTTCCCTGCCTCTCACGCCTATGGAATAGCGATTGCATATCATGATTGTAGTTGTTTTTCAAGACAGACCAGCGCATGACTGACTGTCTGAGATTGTTTCCTAACAGCTTTTGAAATCTTTATCGGACTTCCCTAAAATATAAAATTATAATCATACTATTATCGTACTTTCCGAAGCGGACCATTGATATTACCGGGGAGGGGGTCTTCCGAACCTCTCTGAAAACGAACCAGATTATGCCACCCAAAACCAAATTGCTTAAAGCCGCCTATAAGGACAGAAGACCTTGCTCTTAAAGTGTGAGCTCAGAGGCATGTGGAGACCTTAGAGGATGACCGCACCCATATTTATGTGGTACGGTTACCTGGTACCTGTATGTTCGAAGTTACGTCTAGTGTTTATGATTCAAACTATTTTTAGCTTGTTGATATTTGACTGATTATCTACTGTAAATTACTTCATGCTTTGTAGTGACAGATAGTAATAACTTTGTAGAAGAATTGGGCATCGAAATGGTAAGATATATCATAGTTGTGTAAACTTTATCTATATTATGCGGATTGTTGTGAAGGGCCCAGTTTCTAAATATTTCATTATGCCCTTGAATTATTGTCATGTATGATGTATGGATTCTGTATTATGTTCTTGACTGTTTCATGAATTATTCAAGGTATGCATACTACGTGAAGTCATTTTAACTTAAGCTTTAACATTGCAGGCGTGATAAGTTGCTATGCTGTACCAGTGTACAACCAGGTTGATGATTCTACAACTGTGTGACAATTTAATAAGCCAGATAATTGGATTGCTTGATTTTGATAGCTCTGCGGGTAGTTGTGCTGTGGCGATCAAGTGATCCAATATCACTGTTATCGTCTCCTTATTAGTTTTCAGCCTCAAATAAAGCAACCCAAATACTAGTTAAGCAGACTGCGGGATAGACTAGCCTGACATTCATGGAGGTCTAATGATATACAGTAGATATTTACAGCACAGACATAGGGAAAGCGTGAAAATAGGGGAACACAGTTCAGTTGCTTACCTGTGTAGGCCTAAACCACCACACTTGAAAGTTTGCACTGTTCGTACTGTGTAGAGTGTACACAAAGACCAAATAATCATTGGATCGGATCAGTGTGGTACTGTATTAGCCCTAATCATTATCGTCTGTAGGATCTGTTCACCTCAATTCCTAGTCTGGCTACAAGCAGGCATACAGGACTACCAATTCCCAGCCAACATTCCCAGGTGGACCCCAACTGGGCCCCTGCTGGGCAACATGCTGGGCCCCAGCTGGGGCCAATCTGTGTTTGTCAGGTGTTCCCAGGTG